>JAQIWI010000946.1:0-20546 GCA_034698825.1 Deuterosminthurus bicinctus | reverse complement strand
GCAAATTTTTCAGCACTTTCTAATCTTCTTCCAGCTACGGCAATGAGCTTGTGTTCCTCCGGTTTGAGAGTCGTAAATCCGGAGTAGAAATCATGACTGATTACACCAGTTCCAAGTATTCCCCAGTATAGAGTCATTGTGAGTTTACACACTGAGAAGCAGATGAATGATGCTGAGCTGGCACATTTGCAGGAATGTCAAGATCATCCTCGCTGATGACCTTGAGCATGTATCATTTTTTTAATAAATGATATGGATTGATTGATTAGTATGGACTGTGATGGAGCAACCGGCCTTCATTGGAGTTGTTGTCCAAAACATGACTTCGACGCCACTTGCTTGTTCTCTCATTTACGTCTGGCGCACACAGTCAGGTACTTGATCTTGGCGGAGAAAGTTGTATGTTGTGACAATTAGCAATGCAGTGTTGCTGATCTCAATGGCACGTAATTGAAGTTCATTATTATGCACTCTCCCAGAGACGCTTGCTCGAAACCAATAATTTCAAATAGATTTTATTAGAATGAAATTTCAAGTACTTTGTATTACCAATTTGCAAGAAAATATAAGCCAATAGGACAATGACGTCAGTTTAGAACCTGCTTGAGTTTTCAAAATTTATGACAGGAAATTCTAGCATTTGTGTCAATATTGCGGGTAAATAACGCTTATTTGCTTTCGAAAGGACTCCATAAGGCCAGCACAATGGATTCATACAAAAATATGACAGGGCTCTCGGTCAAGTCTGTGGTAATGTGGACTGTGATGAGGAGAGCCAATTCACAATTGAATGCCTGCGAGTGCCCTTGGTAAATAACAACTCCATTTAACTTTCATTATTGACTTCATGCAATAGTGTGATGTGACGAGCAGATCATTGCAATCATTTGCAGATTACTCCGTAATATCTGGCGTGAAGAAGTGAAGAAGTTCTGGATCCATTCCACAGAATAATTCTTGATCGCCTGTATTGGAAACACTTGTCGGTCACACTGCTTGAGTTTTGTACTACATGCAAGCTATTCCCAGCGTCTCTGTTACTGAAGACAACACTGAAGGACAAATGTGGGCAAAGCTTTGAACTATTATTCAACGTTTCCTGACTGTATTTAGAGATTATTTCATATTTCCTCCACAATTTCAGCTTCAGCATTGTGTCACATGAAGCCTTACGCAACTGTGGTACATGTTAGGTCGGAATATATGGCCCTGGAATGACATGGAAATCGACATTAAGATAGTTGAGAGAGGCCGGAGAAGCGTACAAAATTACTCTGTACGAGAAAAAGTAGACTGAGAAATATATGATGATTTCACTAGAACTTAATCCAAATTAAATTATTGCACAAAAATGGACTCAAATCAACCGAATGAACGATATCACAAGGTACACGAAGAAACATATTTGAACTCTGAGACCTTTTGAGTGCAACGAAACAAAATGTACATTATGGCATTCATATTATGAGCAACTCTCTGAAATACTTTCGACCATAGGGACGTTGAGTTAATAATGTTTCATGGGAACTTTCAAGATGGTCTCTCGAATTTTTCCAAGCTCAGTCAAGGTTTTCTCCCGTATATATGGCTATTATAGCTTTAGGCAGTAAGTGAGTGTTAACAAAGAGCGTTCAGACATTCAGTTGACAAACGTTTGTTACAGTAATGTCTATAGTCCTTCTAATGTGCCCATGAGATGAGAGATCCTCTAGGCAAGCAAAGGCTTCCTTTAGCTTTAACACGACAAATTTAATGAAACCTGAACGTTCAGGAAACCAAGTTGTCAAGAAGAATGGTGTCAGCTCTACAGCAGTTTTAGTGCCGTGGCGTTAACGTGAAAGACTGGAGTGCTATCTCATTACTCATTACAGTACATTGAAAAAGTATGTGGGCAACATGGAAAAAATAATAAATGAGCTGGCGAGCATCAGCCTGTGCCCAGATTTAAATGCTGGGGACATAATAGGCGAAGTGAACAAACTCTTTGACATCAATTTAAAGAGAGATGCTAATATTCGGATCAGGCGCTTCTGTTTTAACCAGGCTCGTCACCTAGGTCCATCAGTCATCAGTTATCTTCCTGAAATATCAGCAGACTATGAGGACCGTATCAATGTCATGTCTGAGATCTTTGAATGGATCCCAGACAAGCCAGAAGTACTGGAAAGTAAGTCTGCATTTAATATTTTCGGTAAGACACAGTGGATGACACAAACGCCATGAAATGTACCGATTTCCAGTTAACTCAACAACTGCTGGGTTTCGTTTCAGAGTTTACGAAGAATCGCGAGGTGTCGGCCGCATTTCGATTCAAGGCGAATGAATTACTTGACGGAAAGAGGGACATCCAGAAAGCAATGAAATTGTTCAATTTGGCCATCATGTTTGCCGAGCCTTCCGGAGAAGAACTTGGGCTTGCATTTGCCAACCGATCCGTTTTACTCCTGCAACAGCAGGATCCTGAGGGTGCATTGAAGGATATTGATCTCGCTTTGAAGCACAATTATCCAGAAAAGCTGAAGCAGAGGCTAGAAAAACGACGTGAGAAGTGTGTGAAAATGCTGAAAGAGTCTGAACCGTTGTATCTGACTGAAGATATCAAGGCCGATATAAGGAGGAGGCGAAAGTACATAGATGAGTTGCTGAAGCTGAAGAACCCGAATCCTTTGATTCCATGTGCTGAGAATTTCGTGGATATTAAGCACTCAGACAAAGTTGGGCGGCAGTTGGTGGTCAATCAGGATGTCCCAGCAGGTCAGTACATCCGCGGGTTTTGATATTACTAAAAGTACAATGCTTGCTAATTAACTTGTTTTTTTTTACTTTAGGGACTGTGGTGATCGTGGAACGGCCATTCATATCGGTCAACAAAGGACTGCTGAAGTTTGAATCAAATCATTGTGACCATTGCTACAAGTTTTTTAAGAATGGCATCCCTTGCAAGCAGTGTGTTTTTGTAAGTAATCGTAATCATAATCATGCACTGCGTTTAGCTAGCGTGACTTTAAAAATAGTAGGCCAAATCTTACAGTATTTACTTTTTTCCAGGCAATGTACTGCAGTGAAGCGTGTCGAAGTAATGCCGAATTCGGAAATCACAAGTTCGAGTGTTCCTGTTTGAGGTCTTTGTATCTGCGAGCTATCAGCCCATTGACCCTCATGGCCTTCCGCGTTGTGTGCAAAGTCGGGTCCGATGAGTTTTATCGCCTGTTCACCACAAGGGATCCGAATTACTTCGACAGCAAGAAACCGTTCGGAACAGAGCCAAGCTGCAAGTATGAGTCGGATTCGTACCTACCAATCCATCATCTTGTCAGCCATCCTAATCCATTGGACAATATAAGTCGTTACAACAATGGCTTGCACGCATTGGAATTGACGTCGATTCTGGAGGCTCGGACAAACTTCTTCCAAATATCCTCTGGACAGAACAGAAAGGAATTCAAGACTTTTATCGCTGTAGCCTTTCTACATTTGATGGAGGCAATGTCTTGTAATGCAATGACCATGGAAGAACTTAAAGGACTTCAAGGATGCACTCTAGCTTGTATCCATCGACTGAAAAATGTCAAAGGCACGATCAAAGAGGTCATCAAGGACAACTCATGCTATGATATGGTAAACAACCCGTTAAACTGCTTGAATTGCTTACTGATTGAGTTTAGACTTATCGACAATAACGGCGTTTGCTTTGCAGTCTACTATCGGCGTTTACGCTGTAGGAAGTCTTTTGAATCATTCTTGTGATGCCAGCGTGGTTCGAGAATTTGATGCTTCCCAGAAGACCATGGTTGCTGTGACAGCTAGAGCATTAAAAAAGGGCGAGCCATCGACAACAAGTTATGGGCCAAAGTACGAAGATATGAACTTGCTGGACAGACAGTCCATCTTGATGCACCATTATAGTTTCAAATGTCAGTGTGTTGCTTGCGACAATGATTGGCACAATTATTTTGATCTTCATATGGGACTTCCCAACAATCTTTACCAGCTTACATGTCCACATTGCTCTAGAAATTTCAGTCATGAGGAGAAGTGTTCCGACGAGTTCTTAAAAACTTGTCTGAAAGATGCTAACCGTCCAACTTGTGGTCTTTGTGCTAGATCTTACAAGGCAGAGGAGTTGAATATAGATTTCATGGCGGCCGGAACCAAGTTGTTTCAATCTCAAATCGATGTACTCAACAATCATCCCCTCAAAGTTGTGGAAGCTTACAAAGAAGTTTCACAGTACTTCCAGTTTAATTTTCGCCCACCCTATGGAGCTACAGGGAAGTTGCGTGAGGATTTCCAACGCGCTTTGGACTTGATTCTGCACTTTGCAGACTGATTCAATTCAAGTGGAAACTTTCAAGGAACTGTTAGCGTGATTGAGTTGTAATATTTGTTATCCACCCCCAAATGTGGTCGTAGCAACCGAATCAATTTATATTCGACAGGTGTATGCCTTGAATGTACGTTTCCGGGAATTAATTCATATAAATGAAACTATTTCATGCATTAGGTTCAATTTAGCAGTAGTTGGTTGATAGAATCAGATATACTGACTGAGTGTCTTTGAAAATAAACTAATTATCATTGTTAATATTAAGCTCAGGACAATTTTTGAAGTACTCTTCAACTTTCATGGCATCGAAATAATAATACTTCAACGACTTGAAGTCTTACGATCGACACATGACTTACAAGAAAAATTTAAAGAGATTTTCCATGAACTCCAACATCGAACGCCGGTTTTAATATTTATTTCGATTTTCAAACAAAACTTTCTTGTCGTATCCTCATCGTTGTAGCTTTAGTGTAGAAGAGCCCTCCTGGCCAGAACCGTTCCCTCAAGTGCTTCCAATTCGTCCATAAGATGTCCCTGTGATGACAATGACTTGCTGTCTTTAGCTTTCCCATATTACAACAATTTAATAATATCTGACGTTTTTAATACGTCGTACATGCAGAAAATCGTCAGCCCTGAAACACTTGTGATGCAGTGCGGCGTAGAGAGTTGGCGTGGAAGGACGTGTATTCTCAGTCAGTCAGTCTTTTGTAAGTGGAAGTTTGCACGGCAAGTTAACAGTCGTAAGGTCCAAAAAAATGTACGAACAAATAAATCAACTGTTGAGCATTAACATAAGCGGAGATTCAAATGGCGAGGCCATAATGGACGACGTAAATAAACTGCTTGATGTCAATTTGAGGCGAGATACAACGTGGAGGAATTTTATAAGAAACCTCTGTGGAGGTCATTCGAGGCCAGATCGCGTGCCGGAAGTACCAGCAGACTGCGAAGACCGAATCAGTTTCATGTCCGATTTCTTTGAATGGATCCCTGACAAGGAGGAAACACTGCAAAGTAAGTCTTTGAGTAAATAAGAATTCAAAGTCGTCATTTCGTTGGTTCCCTTACCGCAATCAAACATCCAGGGGCTGTTGCATAAACGTTACAAGTCGACAGTCAGCCGCCTTGTGAAGCTCACGGAGGTATTGTATTGTAAATCTTTATTGTCATTGTCCTGACAACTGTCGGCTTGAACGTTTATGCAACAGGCCCAAGCTTGTCAGCTACTTATATAGAGCTAATCTGGTGGGTTTAATTTCAGAGTTTACGAAGAATCGCGAGGTTTCGACTGCATTAAGATCCAAGGCAAATGACTTGTTTATTGGAAAGGGGAACATACAGAGAGCAATGCAGTTGTACAATTTAGCCATAATGTTTGGCGAGCCTGCAGGGGAAGAACTTGGGCTTGCATTTGCAAATCGATCGGCTGTACTCTTAGAACAGAAGGACCCTGCGGGTGCATTGAAGGACATCGATCTAGCTATGAAGCACAATTATCCAGAGAGGCTGGTTTCGAAACTGGAAAAACGACGCGAGAAGTGTGTCAAGATGCTGGAAGAGTTTGAACGGTCATATCTGACTGAAGAAATCAAGATCGATATGGCAAGCATACGAAAGTACAGAGAAGAGCTGTTAAAGTTGAAGAACCCGAATCCTTTGATTCCTTGTGCAGAAAACTTTGTCGAAATTGGACACACAGATGAAGTTGGGCGGCAGTTGGTGGTCAAGCAGGATACCCCAGCAGGTCAGTACATCAGGTTAAGTATGAAGTTCGTAATACTTGAGTACTGGTTAACATTAGTTTGTTCTTTTAGGAACTGTGGTGATTGTAGAGCGGCCATTCACATCGGTCAATGAAGGACTGTTGAAGTTCGAAGCAAGTCATTGTGACCATTGCTACAAGTTTCTCAAGAATGGCATCCCATGCCAGCACTGTGTTTTCGTAAGTAATCATGCACTGGTTTTAGCGATTGCCGAAAAAGTCTTACAATTTACTTTCGTACAGGTAATGTACTGCAGTGAGGAATGTCATAGTAATGCCTCAAGTGGTCATCACAAGTTCGAGTGCTCTAGCTTGAGCTCATTGTATCTATTAAGCTCTCTTGACCGTTTCTCTCAAATGGCCTTCCGTGTTGTGTGCAAAGTTGGACCCGAAGAATTTTATCGTCTATTCACCACGAAGGATCCGAATTTTTTTGACATCAAGAAACCATTCGGAACTGAACCAAACTGCAAGTATGAATCAGACTCGTACCTGTCCATTCATCACCTTGTTGGCCATTCCGACATGTTGGACATACAAACCCGCTCTGTCAACGGCTTGAATAGTTTGCAACTGACGTCGATTCTGGAGGCTCGAACGGACTTCTTCAAAGTGTCTCCTGAAGATAAAATAAAGAAATTCAAGATTTTCGTCGCAGCGAGCCTGCTACGTTTAGCGGAGACACTGGCTTACAATGGAGTGGCCATAGAAGAGATGAAATCACTTCAAGGACGTACTCTAGCTGATCTTTATCGACTCAAAGAAGTTAAAGGTTCGATCAAAGAGGTCTTGGAATACTCTAGATTTGACTTATGCGTTGATAAGGTAAACTACAGTTTATAAACCGATTGAACTGCTGGTCAATTTAGACAAGAACTGTTTGTTTCGCAGACCTCTGGGGGCCTTTACTCTGTGGGAAGTCTCATGAACCATTCGTGTGACCCGAGTGCATTGCGAGTATTCAATGTCTCTAATGGGACTATGGTTGTGGTGACGACAAGAGCATTGAAAAAGGGCGAACCTTTGACAACGAGCGGTGGACCAAGGTACGAGACTAGTTCCAACCTCATGGAAAGACGAGTTACCTTGATGCGAAGATTTTTTTTCGAATGTCACTGCGTTGCTTGCAAGAATGATTGGCCCAATTTAAAAATTCTGAATGCAAATTTTCGACCCCAAGATGTTGAGTTTACTTGTCCGAATTGCTCCTTGAAGTTCAGCCACGAGGAGAAATGTTTCGACGAATTCATCAAATGCTGTCTTACTGGTTCCCGTCCAACTTGTGGTCTTTGTGGTAAATCCTACAAGCGAGAGGAGTTGATTGCAGGTCTCAGGTCGGCTTTGACTATGCAATCCCGAGCTTCCACCGACATAGAATACAATCGTCCTGTCGGAGTGGTGGAAGCTTACAAGGAATTCGTAACGTATGTCCAGTTTAACACTCGCCCCCCATATGCATTATTGTTGGGGGATAGCTGGTCATTCATTCAGGCATTGACAATGATTCTACACTGGGAGGAGTGAATGAACAGAATGAGTATTTCATTTATTTGGTTCAATTCTATAGATGTGTATTTGATGTATTGTACTTTCGAAAATAAAATAATTCATTATTAGTTCCATTTTAACATTGACCTCCGTGGATTTTTCTAAGGACTTGTACCTAAAGGACGTTGGCATGCGCGAAACATTGCGTCAAATTTGTAGTAGGTACTTGAGCCGAGGACCTAGGGTATCATTCAACCGCTCTCCATCAAGCAACTAATCCGAGTTATTCTAGCTAATATTGCATTCTTTAGTTCGTTGTTGTTAAGTAATCTTGTTGTGTGACATGAAGTCAATGCGATGAGAAAAATACTGCTGAGCATTCAAAATAAAATTTCTTAGTTGTGTGCGCAGTCCAAGTGGAAGGGTCACTTTCATGGTCTTAGGAAAAGTCACAGAAATTGTCCTTATGCTATTGCTCATTCAGTTCTTACTACTCCCTCTCTATGACTTATTAGGACACAAAAAATCCAACTTATTGCCGTGGTTGGCCAACCCAAATGAAAGCTCCACGGTGGTCCAAAACATCTCGGGCAGACAGCCGTTGATTTTGCTAATCAACGAATGGGCTAGACGTCGTGACTGGGCAGTCTGGGCTTTCGAGTGGAACGTTACTGACAACTTGTCAGTGTTACAATTGTCCAGCTGTCCATTTGGATTTGGATGTCGGTTTACTACTGATCGAGATCGTTACAAAGACACAGCGGACATGGTGATATTAAATACATTTTACCCTCGTGACCCCAGTTTCAGTCGCAAGAGGTAAATAAGCTTACTGTCT
Source organism: Deuterosminthurus bicinctus (assembly GCA_034698825.1). Taxonomy (NCBI): domain Eukaryota; kingdom Metazoa; phylum Arthropoda; class Collembola; order Symphypleona; family Bourletiellidae; genus Deuterosminthurus; species Deuterosminthurus bicinctus. The sequence goes on along the minus strand of JAQIWI010000946.1, from coordinate 12,125 downwards.
CACAAAGAATGGCTGAAAAATCATAGCTCAGAATATTCTTCTTTTGGTACTTCTTGTAGTGTGCTTGAGAATCAAAACAAAAGAGGTCAAATTTGGATGGTTGTCACCACGGAGTCTTCTCCTAGTATTCAAACCAAACGCGATCTGGAAGTAGACGATCTTTTTCATTGGATTTCTTGGTTCAGGAAAGACGCGGACATATTTTGGCCTTCGGTACTTACATTAAGCGAACGGTTCCTTTAAAAGCTACTCCAGCACCGCCTGAAAAGACAAAGTATAAGCTACATGCATTTGCTGGTAATAAAACTAACGATAGCGCTAAGCTATATCATTGCATTGCGCAGGTCCAAAAAGAAACTCGTTGCTTGGCTCGTATCCCGTTGCCACTCTCCAAGTAAAAGAGAATTACTTGTTAAAACTCTACAGCGCTACATTCGGGTGGACATTTACGGGAAGTGTGGTGAGCACAAGTGTCCAGAAGGATTGGACTGTCGGACCTACTTGGCTGCTAACTATAAATTCTATTTGGCATTTGAAAACTCCCTTTGTATTGGCTATGTGACTGAGAAACTCTTTTCCACGCTCAAGTCTAGTGAGCCTATAGTTCCCGTAACTTATTCGTGGATTAATGACACGACCCTGGCGCCACCACACTCGTACATCGACGCAAGTGACTTCAAGTCCATCAAGGATCTAGCTCACTACTTGCAATATGATACGAATGATGACGAATACAATCGCTATCTCGAGTGGAAGAATGACTACGAAATTTTATTAAACTCAACAAGTACCAAACTGTGTAAAGCATGCCAAATGCTTTTAAAGTACAAGGAGCAACTTGGAGGAGGCGATGAAAGAATGAAGCGACAACCCAGCATGTTCGCAAGGCGCAGGTCTTTTGGAAGCGGAGCAAACAGCTATTTTAAGGTTGCTGGCAACTTTTAGTTAAGATGACAAATGTTTGTTTCAATCCTCTACAGAATAAAGCAAGTATAAATTGGCTTCATGGGGTTAAGTAGCGATCCACCTCAAGTGGAAGAAATGAAGACAATGAACTATTAGCAATATTTTATGACGCTAGATAAAATGCTTTAACTAATTTGAATACAGAACCACAGTTTCCAATTACATCGGAGCTGTCTGTACTCTATACATACATGTAGTTTTGTCTGCGAGTAAATCTGATTTTCACTTCAGTCGTTGTCATAGTCAAAACATTTATGAAACAGACTACTACAAGGACACGCAAACTAATCAAAAATCTACTCCATGCCTCTACATACAGTACTGTGTAGTGCACTCTTCATTTATACAGTTGTACACATGGAAATGATCTGGGCATTAATTTATATGATAGGGTTGCGAAGTAAACAGTGTCAATTGTAACTGTTACTGCCTTATCAACTCGAGCGAAGCACCATAATTATAAGTTGGCACAAACAGAGCAACACGTCCATTCTTCATCCATAAGGGGAAGAAATCAAGTGTAGCATTGTATTTCAATCGGTAAACATCACTAACTCCTTGGAAGCACAACGCCAGCTAATAATATTTTGTGTCCATCACGCAATATTTATGCTGACAACATAGTTTTCAGATGAATTTTCACTATGCTCTACACACAGATGTAGTGTAGCATATTGATTATCAACGTACTATGATAGTGTGCATGAAATATAGCTTTGCATTTGTGAATGCTAACTAAGTTTGCCACAGGGCTCCTCAATCCCCCAAGAGAAGCCCTTGAAGGCAGCCACATGCTCCCTGTGCCACACTTCAATCACAATACTTTTTAAAGTCGACTTGTTAAAACATTGTCAGCAGTACTTCAGCGCATGTGGCATGACGACGTGCTATTCTCAATATTGTGGCATATCATGCCACCTTTTCTGATCATGTCATTATTTTAGACCTATAAATAGTTCTAATGCTAAGTGGTGTGACTTTAAGGGTCCAATCCTGTCCTTCGTTCAGGCTCGTATCTCAAAGTAAATGACTGACTACCTCTCTTGGAGAGTCTTCCTTCTCACAGTTCTGAGCGGATACTCGGAAGTCCGAGAGTAGCCCTCGCCTGCATTGCAATTTAAGAGCGACTAATAATACGTGAAGTCATTCCGAATATCGCAAGTTGCCCACATTTATTCTCTCCGGCTCCACACTACGCAATCCCTACATCTAGGTTACATCTGTAGTGCCAAAATGGACGAAATCCTAAATAAACTGATTGACTTCAACTTGAGCAGACCTCCGAATGCCGCGGCCGTAATGAGCGAAGTAAATCAACTGCTTCATGTCGACTTGAGGAGGGACACTAAGTTCGGGGTCATACGTGCCGTTTTTGCAAGGAATCTGTGTCATTATCATGGTATATCGGTGTCAGATAATTTGCCGGAAATATCAGCATGTTGGGAAAACCGTATCAATTTAATGTCCAGATTCTTTCAATGGGGTCCAGAGATGCCGGAAATATTGCAAAGTAAGTAATTTTGAATTTTTAGAGGCCCTAATGTAGTCAAATATCCAGAAAGTAGCTAGCCTAAGATCTGGTGCGCCTCTTCTTTTCAGAATTTACGAAAAATAGCAATGTGTCGACTGCTTTACGTTGCAAAGCGAATGACTTGTTCACTGGTAAGGAAGACATGCAGAAGGCGATGCAGTTATACAATGTAGCCATCATGTTTGCCGAGCCTGCCGGGGAAGAACTTGGCCTTGCATTTGCAAATCGATCGGCTGTACTCTTAGAACAACGGGATCCTGAGGGTGCTTTGAAGGACATCGATCTTGCTATGAAGCACCATTATCCAACGAGGCTGATGCCAAAATTAGAGAAACGACGCGAGAAGTGTGTCAAGATGGTGCTGGAGTTTGAGCGATCGTACTTTACTCAAGACATCCAGTCTGATATGACAAAGAGACGAAAGTACAGAGATGAACTGCTGAAGTTGAAGAAACCAAATCCTTTGATTCCATGTGCTGAAAATTTTATTGAGATTGGACACAGCGATGAAGTTGGGCGGCAGTTGGTGGTAAATAAGGACGTAACAGTAGGCAAGTTATAATAACCTGATTTTGCATGAGTGATAATAAAGTGAAGGTCAATATAGAGTGTTTTTTTAGGAACTGTGGTGATGGTGGAACGACCATTTACATCATTCAACCAAACCCCGTTTAAGTTCGAAACAAGTCATTGTGATTCCTGCTACAAGTTTATCAAGAACGGGATCCCCTGCAAGAAGTGTGTATTCGTAAGTTATCCCACACTGTTCGTCGTTTAATCTTTTTCAAACTCGGTTAAGTTTAACAATGTAACTTTAACTAACACGCAGGTATTGTACTGCAGTGAGGAATGTCGCAGTAACGCCGAATGCGGTCATCACAAGTTTGAGTGCTCTTGCTTGAGCTCATTGTATCTGGGCTCTGTCGACCCTTTTTCTCTAATTGCCTTCCGCGTTGTGTGCAAAGTCGGTCCCGAAGAATTTTATCGCCTGTTCACCACAAGGGATCCCAATTATTTTGACAACAAGAAGCCATTCGGAACGGAGTCAGACTGCAAGTATGAATCTGATTCTTACCTACCAATCCATCTTCTTGTCAGTCACTCCAGTTCATTGGACAATCAAAGGCGTTATGGCAATGGCTTGTGTGCATTGCACTTGATGTCAATTCTTGAGGCTCAGTCCAACTTTTTCCAAGTGTCTCCTGAAGAGAAAACCAAGGAGTTCAAGAATTTCGTCGCTGCAATCTTACTACGTTTGACGGAGACATTACCTCATAATTCAATATTCATTGAAGAAATTAAGAGTCTTCAAGGACGTACTCTGGGGGATCTTTATCGCTTGAAAGAAGTTGAAGGTACCATCAAGGAAGTATTGAAACCCTATGAGGGCGACCGATTCTTTGACCAGGTAAACTACGCGTTAGATTGGTCTAAATGTGGATTGAATTTGATAGTCAACTACATTTGTTCGTTTCGCAGACCAGAGTTGGCATTTACTCAGTGGGGAGTCTTATGAACCATTCCTGCGATGGCAACGTAATTCGAGTATTTGATGTCGCTCATGGGACTATGGTTGTGGTGACAACGAGAGCACTGAAAAAGGGTGAACCATTGACATCCGTCTACGGAGTAAGGTTTGAGACCTACAATCTGCTTAACAGGCAGGCTCAGTTAATGCAAAGTTATCGTTTCAACTGTGAATGCGTTGCTTGCAAGAGTGATTGGCCAACGTTTCACATTTTACAAACAAGATATGACCAACCCGAGTTTACTTGTCCGACGTGTTCCAAAAAGTTTAGCCATGAGGAGAAATTTTCCAACCAGTACCTCAAATGCTGTTTGACTGGTAAGGAGCCAAAATGTGGTTTGTGTGCTAAATCGTACAAGAGACAGAAGTTGCAGAAGGGTTTCTGGTGGGCTTTGAAAAAGCATGTTGAGGCGTCTCCCACCATCGAGCACAACCGTCCTTTTGAAGCGGTGGAAACTTACAAAGAATTATCAGAGTACTTCCAGCTAAATGTTCGTCCCCCCAGTGCAGTTGTAACCGAAAGCCGTTTATTATTTCATCATGCGTTGGCTTTGATTTTGCAGTGCGAGTAGTAAATGAATTGAAATGCTTGTGGCTTTTCTTATTACGTTATTAGGTTTCATTCGACTGAAGCTTTTTTGTGGAATTAGTTTTGTTATATTGTTTGCTTGGAAGGGGCTTCGCCCATGTCAATTAATACATCTGTCGATCTTGTAATTTTGGCTTTTGAAAATAAAATAATCGGTTAGTAAATTCTCCATTTGTATTGATCCCTAACTTTGGAAGTACTTACACCGTTACACGTTACACCTAAATGGCATAGGAAATGCGCGGATAAATTAAGGTTGGTACATGAAAGAAAATTTCAAATTACAGCACATCACCCTGTAAACAGAGAAAGAGTAATCAACGCACTCATGAAAGGTTTAACGAGTGGTCGCAATCTTATTATTAAGAATTAAGAAGATCCGGACTTGAATAACTTGCACCGTGGGCGCCGCCCTCATATAAATAAGTCTCTGACGTTTTCAAGACGACATAAAGAATCCCATTGGCTCTGTAGCACTTGTCATGGCGAGGTGATTTCAAGTTAAAGCTTGGATTTGGATGACGTCGCCGTCTCAGTCCTAAGTCAGTCTGTCTCATTTCTCATGGGAAAAGGAACCGAAGATACGTACGTGTTGCCAAAAGACGAAATTATAAATCAATAGTTTAACATCAACATGTCTAGAGATTCCAATGTCTGGGCTTTAATGAGAGAAGTTAATCAACTGCTTGCCGTTGACTTAGGGAGAGATTCTATCGTGGATGTCACGCATGAAATTTTTGCCGAGAACCTGCGTCGCGTTCAAGGAATACCAGCGTCAACTCGTCTACCGGATATATCAACAGATTGCGAAGACCGAATCAGTTTCATGTCCAAATTCTTCACGTGGATCCCGGAGAAGCCGGAAGTACTGCAAAGTAAGTCTTTAGATTTGTAAGAGTTTAAATGAGTCACTGCTTTAGTGTCCGCAATTAAACATGGACGTCAGCTAATACAGAGCTTATCTGGTGAATTGCATTTTTAGAGTTCACGAAGAACAGCAAGGTGTCGACTGCATTAAGATCCAAGGGCAATGCCTTGTTTATTGGACAGGGGAACATGCAGAGAGCAATGCAGTTGTACAATTTAGCAATCATGTTTGCCGAACCTGCTGGAGAAGAGCTTGGGCTTGCATTTGGCAACCGATCGGCTTTACTGCTAGAACAGCAGGATCCCGCTGGTTCATTGAAAGACATCGATCTCGCCATGAAGCACAATTACCCAGTGAGGCTGGTGTCCAAACTGGAAAAACGACGCGAGAAGTGTGTCAAGATGCTGGAAGAGTTTGAACGGTCTCATATGACTGAAGGTATCAAGTCTGATGTGGCAGAAAGACGAAAGTACAGAGATGAGCTGTTGAAACTGAAGAACCCGAATCCTTTGATTTCTTGTGCCGAGAATTTCGTCGACATTGGACATACTGATGAGGTTGGGCGGCAGCTGGTGGTCAATGAGGATATCGCAGAAGGTAAGTACATCTTGGTGACCATGAAGTTGGTCAACAATTGAGTGCGATAACTACTGTACGTTTGCTCACTCAGGAACTGTGGTGATTGTGGAACGACCATTTACATTGGTCGATGAAGGGTTACTGAAGTTTGAAGCAACTCACTGTGATAATTGCTACAAATTTGTGAAGAACGGCATCCCGTGCAAACACTGTACATTTGTAAGTCATTTTTGGTTACCTTTTGCTCGTGTCATTTTAAACCCAATTGGCAAAGTCTTACAAACTTGAACTACCACGCAGGTATTGTACTGCAGTGAGGAATGTCGTAGTAACACCGAATACGGCCATCACAAGTTTGAATGCTCTTGCTTGAGCTCATTGTATCTGGGCTCTGTCAACGCTTTCCACCTAGTCGCCTTCCGCGTTGTGTGCAAAGTAGGGCCTGATGAGTTTTATCGTCTATTCACCACGAGGGACCCGACTTATTTCGACATCAGGAAACCATTTGGAACAGAGCCAGGTTGCAAGTATGAATCGGATTCTTATCTACCAATCCATCATCTTTACAGCCACTCCAGTGCACTGGAGCATGTAACGCGCTATGTGAATGGTTTGTATGCATTGCAACTGACGTCGATTCTGGAGGCTCAGACAAACTTCTTCCAGATGTGTCCTGAAGGCAAAACAAAGGAATTCAAGAATTTCGTCACTGCAACCCTGCTAAGTTTGATGGAGTCATTGCGTTATAATGGCATGATCGTAGAAGAAATAAAGGCTCTTCAAGGACGTACTCTGGGTGATCTTTATCGACTCAAAGAAGTTAAAGGTACGATCAAAGAGGAGCTATGCTTTGATCAGGTAAACTACTCGTATAAAAGGGTTGTACTACTGCTGCTGTAAAGATTTGGAAATTAACTGTATAGTTGTGTTTGTTACGTAGTCCTGTTTCGGCATCTACTCATTGGGAAGTCTTTTGAGTCATTCCTGTGACCCCAACGTGGTTCGAGTATTTGACTCCTCACATAGGACTATGGCTGTCGTAATAACGAGGGCAGTGAAAAAGGGTGAACCTTTGACGACAACTTATGGAGCAATGCACGATACTTCTGATCTGATGGAAAGGCAGGCACATTTGAAGCGAGGATATAGTTTCCGATGCTATTGCGTTGCTTGCAATTATGATTGGCCTTCTTTAGACATTCTCCTAATGAAATATCGATTGAACGATCACGAGTTTACTTGCCCAAGTTGCTCCAAGAAGTTTAAGCATGAGGAGAAATGTTCCGACAACTTTCTTAAATGCTGCCTGAATGGTGACCGTCCAACTTGTGGTCTGTGTGCTAAATCCTACAAGAGAGAGGAGTTAAAGGAGGTTTTCCGGTGGGCTATGAAGAAGTATGTCGAGGTGACTCCCGCCATCAAGGACAACCGTCCTTTTGAAGTGGTGGAAATTTACAAGGAACTTTCAGCCTACTTCCAGTTTAATATTCGCCCTCCTCATGCAATTACAGCGGAAAGCCGATTTATTTTTCTGCAGGCGTTGGCTTTGATTCTGCAGTGCGAGTAGTAAATGAATTCAAGTGCTTGCCTTTTTCGTAATTAAATTAGGTTTGATTCTACTGAAGCTTTTTTGATGTCATTAGTTTTATTGTACTACTTGTGTGTAAAAGACTTCCTCCATATCAATTAATAAATCTATGTATCTTGTACTTTTGGCTTTTGATGACAATAAATATAATGGGTTAGTAAATTCCACATTTGTATTGATCCCAGTGAACTTTGGCAGTTACTTTAACCTAAATGGCATAGGTGATGGGATAAACTCGCGATTGGCTTGAATTTGTTTCTAAATTATGAGTGAGACAGCCTCCCACTTGGTTGTTCTCTCTTGTATGCAATAGCTTGTTTCCTAGTCAGCAGTCAACTGTCTGTAAAATAAAAGTGCATTGAGGCGGGGAAGCCTGAGCCTGGATCCATTGTTAACATATTGTCCAACGTCGGGAAGATGCCTGTCCCGGGCTTGTTTGTGTATAGTGAAGTCCTAAAGCTGGATTGGACCATATGACTAGAAACATGGCACCTGAACTTGCACCATTAAAAATCAGTGTTAATTCTGTCAACCCAGGACCTGTGGACTTCGACATGCTGAGGGAAACAATGGAAAAAATTCAACAGACTTATCCCGGCACGACAATGGAGAAAATGATCAGTCAAATGGCGATGAAAATGTCATCTTTCCCATCGTAGCATCTTGCCAATTTGACTTATGTTTGCTGTCAAACTCTACGGCATGTGCTATTGAGAATTGGGAATACCGTCATGGTATGTATAATTTTTTTTATATAAATGATATGGATTATGGACTGTGATAGAGCAACCGGCCTTCATAGGAGTTGTTGTCCAGAACATGACTTCGACGCCACGTGCTTGTTCTATCAGTTACGTCTGTCACACACGCTGAGGTTGAAGAGCTGTCTCGCACTAAATTTGTCGTAACAAATTCCCAATGCAATATTGCTGGTTTCAATGGCACGCAGTTGAAGTTTATTATGCGCTCTCCCATCCCAGAGACGCTTGCTTGAAATCGATAATTTCTATTACTTTTTATTTGAATGAAATCTCAAGTACTTTGTAATACTAATTTGCAAGAAAATATAAGCCAATAGGGCAATGGCTTCAGTTTAGATTCGACGTTGTTTTTCAGCATTTATGACATAAAATTCCAACGTCTGTATCAATCTTGCGGGTAAACAACGCCAACTTGCTTTCGAATGGACTCCATAATTTCGGCCAGCACAATGGATTCATCCAAAGATACGATCGGGCTCTCGGTCAAGCCTACAAAAATGATCAGTCCATGAATTTTGATATTCTCACGGCCAGTGGCGTATTTTCATATGGCTAGAATGGGCTCCAGCCACCCCTTTCTAAATCAAATTTACACTACATATAATAGAAGTTACGACGGTGGAGCGAATATGTCTGGGAAATTGCGTGGTCTACAAGCCCTAGTCCTTGAGCAGCAACATCTGGCACTAAATGTTCATTCCTTTAGCCACACTCAATTTATCTGTTTCTTAAGCTTGCCAGATACCACTTGTTTGAAATAAGATGGGGATACTTTTGCCACTGTTTCGACATTTCTATCAGCTTCGGCTGAGCGCGTGGCAGCATTAAATGAAGTCATTGAAAACTCAGATATATCTGATCCCAGAAAAAAAGTTGAAGCCTCTCGCTTAGACTTTTCGGGTGAAAAGACACATATTTGATGGTTTTCTTCGAGCTATATGCATTTGTTCAGTGGCGCAACCACGGAAAGTTGCTTGGGTAAGACAACGTTGTTAATAACACAAAAAAGCTGTTATATTAGTTAATTCTGCTTATTTCAAGGGCTGAACCTGAATTCTACGTAAGACATGTCTTTCATTCTTACACGGTCGAAACCCCACTGCATTTGTTTTAGATGCTTTGCGAAGAAGGCATATGGTAGATGAAAGAATGAACCTGTAAGTCTTTAATCTGCACACGACATAAACGTTTTTAATACGTCTCATTTTTTATTATTTACATAGATCAAGCCGGCTTGTGCAGTTGAAGCATTTCAATTTTGCGACGCAGGTTTGTTCCCAAACATCCGTGTCCTCTTGCAGTTATTTTCTACGCTTCCAATGACTACAGCTTCAGTTGAATGTACTTTCTCCGTCCTACGATTTCTCAAGACGTACCTTAGATCTACAAAGTCAGAAGAAAGGCTTAACAGCTTAGCTCTACCTTACATTTACAAAGCAATCACGATTGTTGTTAAAATAATTGTTATTGACTTATAGTTGCACGTCTCCAACCAAGAAAACTCGAGCTTTTCGACTGGAAGCACTGAAATTGTATGCAATAAAAATGGATTTATTTACTTCTTAAGCCGACCCTTTTTGGAGGCCAAAATACGCCTCTGCTCACGGCCCCTTAAAACTAATTTTAGTATACTATGACGCTAACCATTTAGTAGACACCTGCGAATTTCATTGCATTGATAAGCCAGACCAACACTATTCTCAAAGTTCAAGTGTTTGTCAGTTGGGGAAGAGGAAACTCCAAGGTTCCGGTAGGAGTTTCCAATTTCTCGGAGGCCCAAAACGGGTGGGGTATCTGTGGAAATCATTTACAGGATTAAATAAAGTCATAGTAGCTAGTAGCTAGTTTTCAAAAATAGTTTGTTCAAATTATTATTACCTTCAGGAGCCCTTTGGTTCCAGCAACAATGGCTTCGCAAGGGAAATTGACTTGAGCGTGAGTTAGAAGAGTTGCAGTTCTTCCATTAGAATAGATGAGAGTTGAACTAGCGCTCATATCAACACCTTCCTCATTTAATGTTCCAGCTGCAACAATCTTCTCAGGTCTTTCGCCATCAAAGACAAGAGATGCAAACTGAGTACAGTATACTCCCAGGTCCAGGGTCGTACCTCCGCCAAGATGTTTAAGTCTATGAATTAAATAGGCCCAATGAAAAAATTACATTAAGTCATCACTTGCAATATAATTGAGTTGAAATTCTAGATCGACTCACCTCAAACGATCAACCTCAGCAATGGACTCCCCAAAGGTAACAATGACTTGATGAACATCGCCAATAGTTCCCTTGTCTATCTCTGCCTTCAACCGTCGAAAAGCGGGGAAGTGCCGGCTCCAGACTCCCTACATCATTAAGTATTTGTCAATCTTGCACCTTATGATGCTAATCCAAATCATTTTTCCTGTTCACCTCAATCAAGAAAAGCTTCTTTTCCCGAGCCAGTGCCACCAACTCTTTCGTTTCTTTCACATTCATGCACATTGGCTTCTCGCACAAAACTGGCTTGCCATTTTCAAGGGCCAATTTTGCAATAGGAAGGTGCTGAGGGTTGATTGAACCAACGTAGACAATGTCTTTAATAATTCACATGAAACAACATTTAAGCATCATGTGCGGTCTCATTTGAAGTGAATACTAATCAGAGAATGCGTCAAGACACATCTTACCAACATTAGGATCCTTCACAAGCTCCTCGTACGATCCATAAGCAGTCTGAATATTGTGAAGCTCAGTCAATTTCTTAGCAGCCTCTAAACTTCTGGCCGCCACGGCCACAACTTGATGCTCCTCAGGACACATTAACGTTGCAATGGCAACACAAAAATCATTGCTGATTAGTCCCGCACTGATGATTCCCCAGCGTATTGGTGCCATAATGGTGAATGATTGACAAATTTAGTTAATAAGAGCCTCCAAATTAAATAAAATATCCCGACAGCGTCGAGCGTGGAAGCCACGGCTATAAGAAATGATTTTTCGGAAGTGCATGATTGTGTGAGGAGGTGAACGACGCAATAGGTTGACGTAATCCTGCTACCTGCCGTCACCTCCCATTCCTTTCAATTTCCTTGCTATTTCGAGCACGAGTCATCACCCGGCACAGGCCGAAAGATACGACGCAATAGGATGACGTCACTTCTCAGTCCTCCCCACTTCCTTGCTACCTCGAGCACGAGTCATCACACGGAACAGGCCGAAGTCTACGACGCAATAGGGTGACGTCATCTCCCAGTCCTCCCCATTTCCTTGCTACCTCGAGCATGAGTCATTTCCCGGCACAGACCGAAGCCTACGACGTAATAGGATGACGTCACCTCCCAGTCCTCCCCATTTCCTTGCTACCTCGAGCTAGAGTCATCACCCGGCACAAGCCAAAGTCTACGACGCAATACGACGTCATCGTGACGTCATCACCTCCCAGTTGTCCCTATTTCCTAGCTACCTCGAGCATGAGTCATTACCTGGCACAGACCGAAGTCTACGACGCAATAGGATGACGTGACCTCCCAGTCCTTCACACTCAACCTCGAGCATCATTCATAACACGGCACAGACTGAAGTGATCGACGCAATAGGATAACGTCATTCTGGTCCCCGTATCTTTTTGTTCATTTTTGTCGGCTAACTTTTGGTTTTCAAGTTATTGCCGCTGACTGAGATTAGATCCGGAACTGACACTTTAACAGCACGTATTCCAGGTCAAAACCTTCATGATAT
>JAQIWI010000945.1:0-20552 GCA_034698825.1 Deuterosminthurus bicinctus | reverse complement strand
GAGTAGGAAGAAGACGTGAGGGCGAGTTGGGCTAGGGACTCGGAGCTTGCTCAATGGATTACATTATACGGACCGTCCTCAAGCTTGATAGGGATCAAAGGAGGACAGTGACCAAAAAAGAGTCTTCGTGATTGCCCGAACAAGTGGACGGGTTCTTAGTTATTTATGTAAAATGATAATAAAATGTTTCGCAAGCTAATTAGTTGCGAATAATTACTTTAATTGCATTCAGGTTCCTCAGTCTTTCCATTAAAATGGAATAATTTCTTTTAAAAATTGACTTAATGATGTCTGGTTAATTCCTCTTCAATGACTGCAAATAGGAGTAGACAGGTAGACAGGGTGGTTTCTTAAGAATTCCCACCTTGTTCCAAAAGGAGGGAGACTGTTTACGTGCAAAATTGCTGCCACCAACCAAACTGGGACTTTGCATGCAGGCATGATGCACACGCCATTGCACTTCTAACATAGTAACAATCAAGGGTACAAAAGCAAGCTGAGCCATGAGGCATTTAAAATGTGATTAAAAAATGTACTGAAAATTGCATCTTCTGTCTGGCTGGTTTTCAGTAAGGGCTATGTAAAGTGAGTTAGATGAATGCTCATGCACTTTTTTCTATGGTAACAGAATTGGCAAAAAGAGTTGCAATTCAGTTCCATTCTCAAGTTATTTCTGAAGTGAAAGGCTCAAATGAACTTAATAATGGGAAACGAGAGGATGTGATATTTCTATGTAATCACGTAGTAGTATATGGGGGTCAGCGGTGCAACTCATTTTTAATGGCATCGGGGAGATATTTAAAGTGGAATCCGTCCAATTGACTGACAGCTATGAAAGTGGTTGGACATTTGGTATGAACAACAGCAAATGGATCAAACAACCCAAATTGTGTACGAGTATATTTATGGGCTATAACAGCTGCAATTAGATGCCCATTCTCTCCGTGGCGAATCATGAGATGGTAGGATCCAAAAGATTATCAAGATAATGAATTGGATATTTAACCTCTACCGCCAATAATGTCTAACTAGAGCAATTTATTATGTTGCTAGTGAAGACGGCATCAAGGTAGGCGTTCTTGTCAACTTTCAACTCCATCATTTGCACCCTAAGCTTATGATTTCGTACACACAGAAATAGTCACATTAATAACGGGCATTACCACCCAGCGGCAAGCATCCGTCTTATCGCTCACATCCTCCTCCAAAATAATTGTTTGAACTACGTGAAAAAATATTAAACGACAACCCGAAAGGGTGATGAGAAGAAAAAAAAAGCAAGCCTTATTTTCATCTTGTAGAGGTCGTCATAGAAAATTATTTAGCCTATCTATGTGAGGTGAAGGCCATTCGAATTCTCTCCTTGCAGCTAGATCCCACACAGGTAATTACTATCGTTCATCTAGCTCATGACAGCTTTTGTATTCTTCAAAACCCACGGCGTAATTATTATTGCATTAGTAGTCATCATCCTCCTTCGCATAGAAAAATCCAAAGATCAACCAGAGACTCTTCAGCCAAAGTCTAGCCTTCGGGGTCCAGTTCCATGGTGTAAAACTAGTATTGTGAACCTTACTTTACGAACGGCCTTCTCTCTCCGTCTCTCTGTAAGTTATAGCCATATATCTGTCTATTTTTGATATCACAATGGCCATAACCACCCAGATGCCATGCAAGATCATAATTTGATCATGTATTGTAATAATTCATTATGGGCATTACTATGGAGTGGCAGGTGAAACGCTCCGAGGGCTAAGCACATGGTCTCATACTTACAGCCTCCTCTTACTCCAAACCACTTGGTAAATCACTCCACCAGAACAGCCAGAAGACGACAGTATGGTCGTCCTAGTAAGAAAGTTCCCGACTGTGTTAATTGGCCAGGAAAGACAGAAGGGAGTGAAATCTTGAAAACAATTACTCCTCCGTTCCAATAATTATTATACTTCTCTGCACATTTTCGCCAACAGGCTTACGTCGGTGAATAGTAAATACATGAGGGACTTTTATAGCTATGATTTAGTGCTGCATTTTGTAGTGAAAGATGTACGAAAGGGACACACTACTACATAAGTGTGCTTGGTTGAAAAAATAGAAATCTTTGCCCTGTGGATGCTGGCCACTGGTCACAATCAGGGCAAAAGTTGAATGATGTTATTACTATATTGAGAGTCTGGCGGAGCAATTCATTAAGACGTTGTGCTGCGGACATAGATGTTTCCTTAGTATTTTACGAACGTGTATGCAACACTAGTAAGAGCACAGGAAGGAAGAGATGGTAAGGGAAGAGCGGATATGCTTATTGCCCTTAAGTTACAGCAAGTCAAAGTGCAAGAAACATAGAAAGGAAAATCACACACATTGTGAACTTGTATGCGCAGTATGAGTTTGTGTGCAGTGAGAAACTCGTTTCTTTGATTATCCAATAATCTTCACTTTCAAGGATAGTTTTATGTGCGATGAGCAGAGTAATGCCGTATGTACCTCTATGTTTTTATTATTATCGCATACATTCATCTCGCAAACCAGGTTTGAGCAAGCAAACAGAGGAAATGAGTGCAGCATAAAGCTCCTTCAGACTGCTAAATAGCTGAAAATCCTCTCAAAATTAATCTCCTGTGAGCCCTTGTAATAATTTTGACATGAGACATGTTAGGAAGCACTGTGTTGAATTTTTTGGTGGTACAATAACTAAATGTCTTGTTTAATGCTAGTGTACCTCCTTTGCATGAAAAGGGCTTGGCTGTAACACTATTATAGAGGCAGGACACACCATTGACCGGATGACTGGTGGTGTGCTATGCACTCACCAAGTGAGTTCACTTTCATCCTAACTACAGTCACACTCATTCCTGCATTCAGAGCAGTATGCGGCAATTAGGAACCTTGTCCACAACTATTTCTCTGTTGCAATCACACACGCATGGACACAAGCCTGGGACATACTGCACACGTCGTCAGTAGCAACTCATATTTCCTACTCAGATAATCAGTGATCACATACGAATGACGATGATGGAAAATGAGAATCAAAAACCACAATTGAGCCATTCATTTTGCATCAGACTTGTTGGTAGAACGATTTGGAGCTTAGCAATGGAGTATATTGCTTGTATGCGCGAGGAAAGCAGGAAGCTTCCTGCTCTGAGCTGGATAATAATTTTTCACAATCTTGTTCGTCATAAGAGAGAAGAGTTAATGCCTAAACTATTTTATCCGTCGGAGAAGCCAGTGTGACGTCTTTAACTTTCCTTCAAATAAAGCATTTGCAGACAGCCGGTCTAACTTTCATTTTACTAGCAGACTACTTCTCCTGCCTCCTACTCCTTCCTCCACGCTCACAGTCTCTGACTTGCCAATGCCCAAACAAAACAAGAATCGCACCGAGTTGCTGCTGCACAGGCTTCACACGAAAAACACTTTTTGTCAACAATACAAACGCAAAGGAAAAAAAGTGAGGTAGTGCAGCAGATGCTGTTCATCTTCTCGTTCCTTCCTGTGATGGCTGCTGCTCGTTGTAAAGCAGCCTCCTCAACTTGTTCTGCATGCAAATGATTCTGCTTAGAAGAAAACATGGTGAAACGGCCAGATAAATTCTTCCTTCAATAATTTCATAAAAAATCCTGTTTAGATTCACTTGTTATGGAATTGAGTGTGTGTATGATTATTATTTAATTTCAACTTGTCAGGGGAAGGAAGACGAAATTTCTGAGCTCATCATTTTTCTTGTTAGCTCGAATCCACGCTTTCTACCGGTTGCTCCTTCACCATCTCCGCTCATATATTGACTCTGACTATTTTAAATCTTCCCATATCTCACGTGTTGGGAGGTATTCATGAAGCTCAACTGTTTTCTTACGCTTCACCTCATGGATGCTTTTGGCATCACAGACATGATTATTGTGGACCATCGCGAGTATATGACTTCAGTATGCACTCCATGAGGGTTTTAAGAAACATGTTTTAGAATTTGGACAACACTGTCACTTACAGAGGATATTGTGGAGTAATTAAATTCATCGTGAGCACTAGAGGTGCTTTCATTAAGAATACTGCAGGGTTGCAGTATTCTTTTAGAATGCAACTGTATGGCAAGGATGGCTTTCTGACAGTCATCCCTGCCATATAGGACACTTCGTGGGTTTAGGAATAGCCTTACATGCAGAAGATGGGGAGGCAGGCAGCTTACCTTTACTTTTAGATCAACAGCCAAAGCAGTAAATTCCACTGCTCGACCTGTAAGACAAACTGTAGGGAAAGCGTCCCGTGCTATTTCTCCAGTTCAGTGTAACACACCGTCCGATTTCACTTCCACAAAAGAGCACTAATGGAAGCACAAGAATGAGAAAAGACAGAGTCAAGACACCAGAGCACAGTAATTTTGAGAAGAAGATAGACTGAAAAGGACGCAGGCACAAGCAATGAGTTGCCTCCTCTGAGTGCACACCAAGAATGAGCCCAAGACGCTGAGGAAGGATTCGCTCATGAAGGCGCTACACTGAATTAATCGGGGTGATTGTTTGTTGTAACAGGTAATAGCAAAAGGTAAGAAGTTGTTGGTGGGAAGTGGAGAATGTGAATGGTGTGGGGCAGTGCGCTGGTGATGATGGTTAGAGTATGGTAAGAAGTACAACAGCACAAACCTCAGCTTCTTTTTCGTAGGGTCCTCAACAGGTACTCCACCGCATGCACTTTTACATTCCGTATTGAATTTCATGCATACATTGCTGGCTACCTTTTCTTTCATTAAAGCTCGTTATGACTTACACAAGTAATCTCATGCAGATTAGATGCATCAGGCTAAGTAGCATCAAAACTTGCCGCTGGATTTCACAGCCCTGTTGGGTTTTTCTACCACGAGCTTGCACCACGAATGATCCGATTTTGACAAATTACATTTTGGTATTATCTCTCCATGGTTGGTTTTCTGTCTTAGAATTCACAGACGACAATGCAACTTGTCCAAACAAATCTGATTTCTTCACTTCGCCAAAGCTCGGAAAATATCAGCTGATAAAGTCACAATATGGTAAAGTGATGAATATCAGAATATCACTATATTGATTCAGCTCAACGGTTGGATGAGAACTGTGATTTAAGTCCATTTGTACGTGGATTATAGTATGGCAATGGCTACCTCGTCTTTCATCGTGATCCTCAGAAATAAGGAACAATGATAATGGTGAAATCCACAGGTTTCATCTCCCTGCCCACAACGTGCATTCAGCTTGCCCATGAGATCACTTTTGTTATTGCATCTGCGATGCTCATCATGTCGTGCACCACATTTTCATCTACTCGGGCCAGCCTCATTGTATGTGAAACTTGGCCATTCGAAACGTATTGAAATAGCTGAGCAATTAGCTTGGGTCTCCCTTCAAGACATATAAATCAGATAAACTCAATTTCTGCGTTCTAGCAAGAACTTTTGGCAGGAACAGCTAAGCGGTTGATTTCAGGCGGCTTAAAAATGCCAAAAGGCACTCCCACATTAAATTTCCTTCTGTTCCGTGGCGCCCTTGAGTGTTGAGTTCCTCCGGAAGTTCCGTCGTCTTCATCCTTCCTGAAGAAGGAGTTCCAGATTTAGAGGCGTTTAGTCACATGCCCTTGAAAATAATCAAGGAAGGATGGCTAAATGGGTTAATGTAATAAACAGAGTTTTGTGGGGCAGTGCCGCGTGTGTAGTAACACGTCAAAATAGTGTGTCATTGCTTACAACGAGAATGACCTCAGGTGGGGAACACATGTTTTTTCCAACATATATTTTGCTATAAATTTCACAGCTATACCGGAGGCAGACATGGGAATGATTCTCATATCTTTTCAAAGGGAATTTTCAGGCTTCGCGTGTGCGATTCTAAGGGCATGACGAGAAGCATTGAAAACTACGAAGTGTTGGAACTTGACCTCAGTATGTGCTTGTATGACCACCCGTGACGATCCATTGTCTTGTGTCACATTCCCATGACTAAACATCCAGCACTGTGCAAACTGGAGCATGGGCTTTTACGACTCTGTCCACCGTCTTCTGTTACATTGTGCGACCCACGTTAGCAGTGCAGCTTGAGATAATGAAGGCGCTTTAGTATAATTATGATTTTCATGAAGTTGAGGGTGTGGGGACACAACACCTTGTAAATTTGGTGTTGAAGATCACGCACATTGTGACTATTCGAAATAGTTATCAATTCCAATTAATCATGGAGAAGGTATTTATGAAAGGTGCGTAGTGTACGCACGTAACATTATGCAGTACACTCTGCATTATGCATCCCTTCACAGTCTAAATTTCCAGACTTGACTGATGCGTGCCGTGGCGTGGTTTACTCATCATAATGGACTTGAGTTGAATTTAAAGTGAAATTGACAATCCAAAGGGGAGGACTGGAAAGGTGCGAGAGTGACCATCGACTCAAATCGCCAATTAGTGACATCCTCACGCACACACGCATATCTTCTTGACCATAAAAGTAGCAAGCCACGACAAATGAACTCAAACAATTCACCACATTATGTACCCATGTGACCTATGATTCTCACAACTAACTGAAAGCCAAGCTGGGTAACACTACATAACTATTCTCACAGAATTTCTAAAATACATAAAAACATAATGAGTGGGAATATATTAAGCGTGCCTGTCTGTGAGAAGAGTATATTGTGTGTGAGACATTACAAGAGCATTATTACTTCTTGTATAATTACTTGTTTACACAGCTCAAGGATTTTTTTTGTTAACCTGTGTAATGATCCGTTAATATATGCATTTTTCGAGTGTCATCATAAGGGTCAAGTTGCATGCTGTTCCTTGGATAGAACACCAACCATGCGACAATTCACAAATGAACCCTTAACATGACAGCAATAAGTTTTAATCTTGTCATAGAAGTTGAGAAAATGAGTGAAAAACTCGTGAAATACGCGTAAATAAATTGCAAAAATTTGTTGGCAAGTTAATGCCAGAAAGTGGCTGCGCTGAGAACGTTGCATTTGCCCATCCCACCGTTGGATTAGCCAGCTCAACGGAGAGACAAATGTCTCTCCCAGTTGCAATTGCAACTGGGTTTCATGAGGAATTCTACGAAGTTCTTAACGAGTTGACATAAACTTTTTGAGCTGCACTCACATATTTAAATTGGAGTGAGAATTCCGGAGCATATTTTGAAGCAAAATCCATTTATCATTTTAGTGGAGAATTATTGTAATGCTGCTTTTTTTTTCGCAAGTTCTCGCAATTTTGCTGCAGGTAAACAATTGAACTAATTCTGTTTGAAGGGATGGCGACAAATTACAGTGCAGTATGGTAGCTAGGATAATTTAAAGATTGAGCAGCTTGCCCACGTCCACCCATTTATGCCTAACTAACTCGCGACTTTTCAAACGCATACATCTTAAGGTTTTTTTCTGGATCGTATCTCTTCAAACTTGCGTCATGTTACGAGCCTAATTGTGCATGGTGCGAAGACAACAATGCATAGTCGTTAAAAATCTGCGCGAGAGATATTTTTACACTTGTACGACACATGTGAACGTATGCGTTCAAACGTGTGTCTGTATGCAAGACCTCTCAAGAAAAGTCACACACATGCAGGGACAGATACAATGTACAATGAACCATTGATGCGGATCACGCTTTTTGACAAATCCAAAGGTCAATTTCGTAACTAACAATCGAAGGAACAAGTAAGACATGTGAGGCGTACACAGTCTCATCCAATCTTTATTAGCATTATGCCCCAGAATGACTTATAGCAGTCCCTCTGCATTTAACAGAACTGAAAAAAAAGGTCAATGTAATCTTAAGCGACCCTCCTGCACAATACCAATGAGAGGGTTTCTTAATGCTCATTTAAAAGGTGACTGATCTAGGTCTACCTAAAATACAATAGAGCCAGTAAGTTTTCTCAAAGGTCAAAGGACACTCTAATTTTATCAAATATTGTGACAGTTACAGATTCCATAGTGGATTGTGCGAATACATTCACGTCGTAATCTGCTAGACTTAACCACAGTTGGTAAAGCGTATAGTTATGCGCCATTTTTGTCGCCCTCCGTTTGCACTAGTTGCCTTCAGCCCCGCCTGTCTAACGAGCTGAGCAATCTTATATTTGAATGCATGAGTAAAGTTGGACGTATTACTACTTTCATGCCTCAAGTTGATGACAGGCTCAAAACAGAACAAGGATCTTGTACCATTGAGCCCCGACGCTCATACCCCTTAGGGTGTGCAACGCTTGAATAACTAAATCTTCAGTTTAGAAGCGTTTTGGAGCACCGAGAAAAGCGTGCATTTGAAGTAAGCTTGTGCTACGTAATGTTTAGTGTAAAATAGGAACGACGCACAGGGCTCCTGTAGTCATTTACATGCTCATTGCTTGTATTGCACGACGAAAAAAAACATATCTCCATTCGACCACAGTAAGACACTTTAAGATGGATCATAAAGAGAGCTCATAATTCCGCTTACGTCCACACAGAGGACATGCCCGATCCTCTGTTGTCATACGTGCTAAAATACCAAAGAAACGAAAATGGTCTCAATTTTCTACATCCTCGGGCTATGGATCAACAGAGCTGTCATAAATATAATTCTCTTGCTATTTCCACCACCTCCGGCCGGTCGTAAGATGGAAGGAGAACCAGTATTTGTATGTGGGTGATTGCATTCACTTAAAAAATGGACAGTTTCAATGCGATTCCATTCCAATGATTCATAACCAACAGAGTATTAGTGATTGAGAATTGCAGTTTCAGTGGCAATGTGCGTACACGGGGACAATAATAAAGGAAAAAAGGAAGATGCAAAATAATGAGGGTTCCCTTTGATTTGCTGTCACCTTGAAAAAATGTGAGCTACGGACCGTAAAACAAAAGCGAATGTTGGTCGTTAACAAGGATATGCAGAGGTTATGAGTTTCTATGTCATGACGTTTAAGGGAGTACTAAGCGACCTTGAGTTTCTTGTAGCTCCCGCAACTCTCGCTAGATGCATTCACTGTTTACCGTCCGTCCGAAGTCTTCTCCGAAATCCGTGCCAACGTTTACCATAAGATTTTCATGCTAGCCTCCAGGCTTATCTAAAGACTTCATGACGTTTGCATTGCCATTTGTGCAAAATTAAAGCAACACAAATGCACAAGTACTTACGAGCCTCATATGTGAACACAAAGTTGGCTCGTCATTAGTTCAAGCTTACAGAATATCAGGTAAGTTACACAGAGTATTAGGTTATGCATATACAGGATTAAAATGTTACAACGACATCTTATGCGAACGAAGGAACAATTATGCAATTTGTTGTTGAGATGAATAAACAATTTTATGGCTTGTTTAAATAAGAAAAGGACGATTGGGAAGGCCCGTTGCTAATCCATTGCATCGTCTGAGGGACCAACTTTACGGAAAATGGGGCATATAAAAAAGTGACTTGAACGCTTCATCTACCGCTCAGTTTATTTCCACTGACTGAAAAAGGGTTGAATTTATGTGTTCGTCTGCTCATTGCGAAACTATTCTAATAGAAAATGTCGCTGTAGAATGATTGTGATGGTGATGCGATTCAAACTTTTCCTCTTTATGTCCTTTCCTTAAGTCGTCGTAGTGAGGGGAAACTTGACGAAAATGGAAGAAACTTTGCTTGAAAACTCCATGGACATGTCTGGTACTTGAGTGAGGGGAGGAAATCCTTTCATCTTTACAAACTCATGTTGCTCACATTAGGAAGTGAATAAGTGAGTTAACAACTAGCAGTAGTACCCGTCGAGTGCTTGCTGGACAGACTTTGCCCGCTTCCGTGCATCGGTGTGATGTGAGCACGGGTTTAAGAAGACTCTAAATGGTATGCATCGTTACGTACGGATGAGGATGACAAAGCTGATTGACTTTCCTCATTTTCTATTAAACTTTAAATGCGCACAATTCTCATCATCGAAGTCAATCAAGGGATGATTTGAACGACGAGCCAAGATCTCCGCTGTACTTTTGTCTATTACAACTGAATGAGGCCTGCGATCATGACGAAGTCAGCGTGAATAAAGGCTCACTGTCAACTAAACAGATTCTTAATGCTTAATTTATCATTTTTCCACTTGGCTTTCCTTGTTAAATCATCTTGAATTTCGGCATTATAATGAGCATAATAACTTAAAATTATTTGTGTCCTGTGTTCTTTACTTCCTCTCGTCCTGTGTTCTTCAAAAGTTACATTAACAACTGTAAGTGACTGGGAATGACAGTACAACAGTGTATCTTCAGCCTGCACCTATACTTTCGTTGCCCTTTAATCTTCAAAATTGACGAGGGTTGACAATGTTGAGCCATATATATTGACCCGTCCGCTGCCTTGTGCTCGAAGGAGCGTCTTGTTTGTCACCACTTTCGCCCGTTATCAGAAGAATCAGAGCAGAAAATTTACAAATTTAATGACTTGTTCGTCTAATTAGTAAGATTCATAGGGACAGCAGGTGTGTATGTTTTTATGAAGAAAATTACATTAGTCTATTCTCATTCAAGGAGATGCCGAGATGACGCCTTTGTAATGTGGCCACACAATGGCAGCAGGACCTTTCTCTGTTGTCACTTTCATGATTTTTGTGGACAATACAACGGTACAATTAGGCTTTCCATGTCGTCCTGAGTCAAAGTTTGTCTCACCCGTAGAGCAACGAGCTCCGTCTTTAGACCTTCATACCACTGATAAAAAGGAAGCAATTTGTGGATCTTGTGGAACAATCAATTCCCTTTGTCAGGATTAAATGCATCGTTTATCATCATCATGAGCGGCATATATATGAATGAATATCCTCTGGAGATGCATTAATAACATGTTCAAGAATCCCATTCACCCGTGACGTCATAGACTGGAGCAGGAAAAGTTTGACTCTTTTCCTGAGGGATGAGAAGACCTCTTTCTTTAGAACTCGGCCTCATACTCTATACGCTCCGTTCACCCACAAAGTTGCACCAGAAGTCTTGCACCTGGAGCCACTTTTCAAACTTGACTTTTAAATCCTCGTGGTAAATGCATGATGGACGCGTACTTCTGTGTGGGAACACCTTGTGCACAACAATATCTGACAACACTCCCGAAATACGACGCACCATATTTGCAATTTGGCCAGCCTGGATCCGCAGAGACATATAAAGATAAACCCGGAGCTGTGGAAAGACACGTTGGAACAGTGGGAAAAGGAAATACAAAAGTGCCATTTGCTCCGCTTGTTGTTCCTTGTTCCGGGACTTTGGAGCGCGTGGGGCTCGATGAAGAGGGCGATGTACCTTGAAGGAAATGAGTTTCAGTATTGATTATCAATGTTCGCCAAATTCACATGGTTTCCTATTAAGCTTTACATAACCCCAAGGACGTAAGGCTCCATGTTGACAGACTCACAATTCATCATCTCAAGTTTCACTGGAGGTCCTCTCTCTCTGTGTGTAAATAGATTGAAAAGCGGTAATGAAGCACACACAGGCCTACTCGGTAAACGTAAATATCCCCCCGATGGGGAGCAGGACAGTCGCGTTAGCTGACTATCCTGCTCCCATCGGGGGGACATTTTTATACAATCAGGTTATAAAATCGGTACAAAACTGCCGGATAGATAGCCCAGTATATAGAAAAGGTAACCACATACACACATCATCATGCTTATGGTCTGCTATTATATATCGGTCAACTGGCATCGTTAATCTGTCGTCGTTCCCCTTTCACGCACTCACCCAATCTCCACCACCAGAGAAACACCGATTCCGCGACGACCATTTTCGACCCACACAATTCGAATCCACGGGATCCAATACTCATGAAACCATTCCACTACGCCTCTTGTTTCGAAGAGAGAGCCTGCATTCTCGTACATAAACTCCGTGGAGTTAATCAGCAAACGTTTGCCCGGCTCTCTCTCTGTCTCTATGGTCCCGAAACGTATTAAATCCGCTTGACAGGCCACGTACTTCCGTACACAGCATAAAAAAATAACCAGACATTATTCATAGCTCGCAGCGATTTCCCCTCACTAAAAGATGAGCCCTACTACAACCAATATAACAACAACGAACACCAATTTCCTCCGCTAGAACCACTAGAAACACCCAAAATGCAACAAACCCGGACACATGTATCTCCTAAACTATTGCACCTGGAGACTTCGGACTTGAGACGAGGGCACTTCTCCCAATCCTTCCCTATCGATTGATGTTGCCCAAATCGCGGAAAACCAATGCTAAAGATCGCTTATTCGTGACTAAACACCGGAGGTGAACGATAACATTAGTCGTCGTTTAGAGAATCAACGCGAATAAACATACTTTTTGACCTTTTCGCTCACGCAGTTTGTAATTTGAATGCCTCGTCGAGATAACAACAGTTTGAACGCCTATATCCGAGGAAATGCATATGATGAATAATGCCTCTCCTATGCCATACAATGCACTGACGGCAACAGAAGCAAGCCCTTATCTGATACACATGTGCACATGGGTCGGTCTGATATTTTGGAATTTCAGGGTCTCGCATAAGTCATACCCATGCAAGCCTGACATTGTTACGGTGACCTCCCATTGCGGAAAACCATGGTGCATGCATCTCATCATGTAACTTATGAACATGAAAGATTAAGCAGGAAGATGGGAATACGTTGATCACAGCATTAAGCTCCGTGCTTTAGCTTGCAAAATAAAGACTTCGTGTACACCTGAGGATGAAAAGGGTGTCGAACTAAAAATCTGTTGCACTTGGCATTGGCGTCTCATCACTTCCGACGTTATCCACAGGTGGAATCTTTAGGGAAGCTTAAACGTGTGAGTTTAGTGCCACAGTGCGTATGTTGCAAAATTATTGTGTACGACAGGGAAGTCATAAGAGTTTGATGTTGTGATCTTCATCTGTGATAACACTGAAATATAAATGTTTTCCCTGTGCGTTCATCCTGTTCGACGTTCTGCAGTCATGACCACAGATGACAGCGAGAAACTTCCACACTAAACATAACAATGTTTCATTTAGAACAAGAACATCATGCATCAAAGCAGTATATATTTAGATGGAAAATGGCCGCCCCAAGATTCACATCCCCAGGTGTGGCAGAACGTGCGTGCATGTAATTGTAATTTAATTTGTCTATATCTACTTGCTGTGTTGGCTTAACTGAAGAGATAAATGGAAGATTGTTTCCAGCACCATTTTCGTCAGAATAATATTCTTGTTTTGTATCTGACGAAGGAAGGGTCATGTGCTCGCTGTGGCGCTGACGGGTATATGGCTGATTGATACGACTTGGAACAAAGGCAGGCAGGCCACATGTATTTTTGATTCTCTCATAATAATCAACAACAATGGCTAAGATGCGTTCATGAGAATCTTCATGCTCTTTGGTATGAGCTGATGTAATTGAACCTAACACAATAACCCAAGCTTACCAAAGTTTTGCAACGTCCTGCGAAAATAAGGGTAATTTGATCAAATTCCATCTCTCATCAAATGCAAGTTTTTCTTAGCGTCGGCCAAATGAACAGTGCGGAAGCTAAGGTGTTTGTGAACATTAATGACGGTACTAAATCAAAGAAGAGCGTGGAAGAGTTGTCATTCTGACCAACAGACATGATCCGTCTACACTGTTCTTTGTTACTCGTCCGACCATTCAGCAGCAGTTGTAATGTAAAAGCCATTGCACAATAGTAACGTTGTACAATGCACGTTGAGGATATCCTGAATATATTAAAACTCTTGTGGTGTTGCTTGTTTGTTAAATTTGTTGATCCCAGCCCCTGCTGGTATCTGCTCATAAATCAAACATGATTATCGTATGATGATAGAAAAAATTTGTTTTGAAGGCAGGTAGTACTTAGGAAAAATCAATAATAGAATTGGTAATAACGGGCAAATCACTCCAATTCCTTTCTGAACAACCTATAATCCTGGGGGCAACAAAGAAGTGTGGCTTTCAAATGTATGTATACGTTTGTCGTGACTTTAAAATTACCACTAGCATGATGGGAAAAAATTATTTTAATGTGGGAAGGAACCACAGAATTGGCTGCGTTGTAGGTAAACTTCACTCAGATTATTGGTATGAAAAAATTGGCATGTGTTATTCAGTAGTATTGAACGATTTGTAAGAGACTGACGACAGTGTCGTGTGGACAAGGGGATAATTATGGAGTCTTAATCGGCGATTATACAACTGCAGCTCAACCTTGTTACACATCCACATCGATCGGTAATGCGCGTAGCATGTGGTCAGGAATCGTGCCACTTGTATCCCTGTGCAGTACAGTCGCAATTTTTTTCACAGTCACATTAAGTTATCGGCTTTTGTTATTGTTGTCGCCGTCGTCGTCCACTCTAGCAAGTTGATTGCCTTACTGGGTGCTGCTCCACATTGTAAAAGCAGACTCGGTCAAGTACAAACCGAATTCAATTACATTTCCCAATGAGCCACACATCTCGCCTTGTTAGTTCGTTGAGTGATAGTCTTTTTACACGCTCTTTCGTCCATCTCTGAAACGAGTAATGATCAAAGGTGATCGAAAAGAATCAGCGAGCGCTCACTTGCAGTTAAACTTCGTAGTTAATCCCAAGGATGCATACATCTTGTGACAAGATATTTGAGCTCGATTGGATAATAATGGGAGAGGGTGCCTTACTGAGGCTATGAAGGTGGTGATTGAAATATGATAGATCCCTCAATTTGTCCACACGATATGACGATAGTAATAAAGAACTTTACATCTCACTGACATCTCACAGCAAGTCTTACGCCGACACAAACGTCACACTACAGACGACTACCAATGAACTAGCAGTATTGAAATGATGTCAATACTAAATTCTCTCTTGTCTTTATTCACCACCGGAGGGCTTAATTCAACTCTAATTACAATGATACTTACAACTCTGATTATCTCTGGTGGAAAAATTAGCTTCACTTTGTGCATGGTGTACGCGCGTGTGCGGCATCGACCGGCAATGAAGTTCGAACAATCCGATTGGATTTTTTGAAGGAAAAAAGTGATCATAATGTGGTTTTTGCCTTGCCGAGGGCATCACATAGCTCCACAGATAGTACGTGTGGTTATGACTGAACTGAATGAGACATTATGAAGGGAGAAAATCATTATGGAAATCTCATCATGATCTTGAATAGGGTGCATTCAAAACAAATTAAATGTTTGTATGAAACATAAGAGAGGTAGAGAGAAAGATGAGAACTAACAAGGCGGTTGAAGGAAACTATGAATAATTCTAAAGCTATCCCTAATAATCGTCAGAATTGCGAATTCTCAAGTGCGGACGACGAGATGGAATGCCAAATGAGAGAGAAAATTATTTTTGACCACTTGAATAATTCCTTCAATCATTTACTTTGTTTTGCGCGTGTGCCTTGGCTGTAGGGTAAACGCAGCAGCCTCCCTCGCAGTGTAACCTGTACTACATGCCTTAACAACAAAGGCCTTGGGATGAACCGTCTGACATAAGGTCTACTAATAGATAGTTATTACATTACT
Source organism: Deuterosminthurus bicinctus (assembly GCA_034698825.1). Classification (NCBI taxonomy): domain Eukaryota; kingdom Metazoa; phylum Arthropoda; class Collembola; order Symphypleona; family Bourletiellidae; genus Deuterosminthurus; species Deuterosminthurus bicinctus. The sequence continues at coordinate 5,048 of JAQIWI010000945.1, read as the reverse complement.
GCAGCATTAGTTTCATTACGCTCGTTCTCCCCTATTCATTCTTTCCTTTCGACATTAAGTGGCCTATCAAACGTGGAGGTATACGTCTACGTCCATGTGTTTCGTCGGACTTTGTTTGAATGAGGATCAGTGAAAAAACAAAATTATTGCTGTCATAGAAATGAATGTGAGCTTGAGGTGTATGACAAAGCTCTCGAAGGTCAGCATGCTATTAATGGTAATGCAGCAATAATAAAATAAAAATATAAGGTGGAATATCAGGCTAATGTCTGCCGATACGGCTCGTTTGCACGCATAAGCGGATCATCTCACTTACACATGATTTGTAATCATTAGTGCGACATGACTGCAGAGTAAGTCTGGGGGTGACAGCTAAGTTTAGCTGTCACTGTGTTCTTGGGAATAGACATTAGTGCATGTGATGACAGATCTTTTGACACGTACCACTTGTTCCATCTCAACTGTCGATCGTCATGTGAGTATCCCGATTTCTTCAGGCGTCGAATTTAGCTGATACAATAGAATTTATTTCTGAGTGCTGTTTATTTATTCAAATTCAATTCAAGTTTCTCACGTATTTCTGGTTCAGGGTAAACTGGAAATGATGTCTAGAACCGAAAATACAACATTGTTTCAAGATACTGATAAGTCTGCACTTCAGTCTGTATGGAAGCCACCCACTAACACGTATCTACAGACTTCAAACGAGAAGCATGTGTAAGAATGTTTGAATGAGAGCGAAATGTTACCAATTACCTGTTCCTCGAAAGCAACAATAGAGTCATCAAATGAGTTGGTGAGCATCTTGAGAGGCTGGACATTGAGAAGGAATGAATTGTCTCGGCAAAATAAATAATTCATTGTTGCTATGTAGGACCAAGACGGGAAATGGAGTCATTTGGAGACAAGGCTTGGACGCAAGTCAGATTTGGATTTAATAGAATTCCAAGCGAGAAGATTGGAGGACAGAAAAGATGAATGAATGGACGGAAGCCGCAGATGTTGTCCGTATACAAAGCTTCTCTTCACTACTTACACTCTTCATCCTCTCTTTCACTCACTCAGCTGATCGATTAACTCGCTTATATAAACTGACCCAATTCCTTCCTTCCTTCCATATCTCTCCCACACTCAACCTCCGCCTGTCTTCCCTTCATCATTACTTCATTTCACGTTCCTCAGAATCCTTTCCTACCCTCAGCCATAGTCTTTTCAATGTACTCCCGTCCAGCCAAAATGTGTTTCCTATTCTCTAAATTGCAATCAATTTCTACCACTAAAGAATCTGTTAAGTCTTACCCTTCAATACCTACGAGCCCGACTTTCGTCTCACTTATTGAAACTGTGAGAATCAGCGGTGTAGGAATTTAAGGCATAGAAGGTGTCAATCATGCTGAATGAAATGTATGAAAATTATTATAGCCTATAGCTGTCAGCAAGATTTATGTGTTCAAGTCTTTATTTTGAGTCGTAGAAGGGAAAGAGCCATGCGGGTGTTACTGTTGCCATGGTGATCTTCAAGTTGCAGCATTTTGTAGCGAGGCAGATTTTTTAAAACCTTCATCAACATCACCATCAGTCTTTCCGCATGGTTGAAATTCGGTCGAAGACATGGACGTCATAGCTGTGAGCGGGTGGGATGTGGCGGAGTTGAATAGACTTGCTAATTCATTCCTCCGCATCCCAAAGGTTTCGCGAGCCTTTAGAGGAAACATACGGAGCTTGTTTGCACATGGACGCACAAAGGAAGTGAGTCTGCCGTGGAGCATCACGTCCGATTTTTAACAATGACAGGAAACAAATGGGGACGTGCGTGTGATGAAAGTCCATTCATTATGATTAGCTTGTTCCCATCTGTTCCTGTTTTTCCATTATCACAGAGCAAAAGGGTTGAACAGAGAAAATGTTCTGGTGATTTCAAACTAAAGATTTCAAGGGAATAAAACTCACATTCCTGTGATTATCTGCTATACTCTCAATGCTGAAACTGGCAAAAATATATTGGAAGACAAAATTCACTGTTGATGGTCTTTCTCATATCTATGCTTGCCTTTCCTTTCGCTTCTCATTCACAGAACAATGGTCAAGGTGGCCTTGGAAGCTCATCTCTTGAGTCATATTACATGGGATACGGCCATTGTCAATGTACATGGGTTTAGAGATGAAAATGCGTTTCGAATAGTGGATTTGCGTAGCCGCGTTACTAACCCGAAGGATCATTAAACGACTGGTAAAAGTTTATCGAACGTTGGCATCGTTCAGATGCATCGCATACAATCAGCAGTCAATCAACTAAACTAAGCCTTTGTCTCGGTTATGGCTCCGCGGGGCACAGGCCGACATTGTAGAATCTTCCATATCTTCATTTGCTTACAAATAGCATAATGTACATTGAAATGGGCATCGATTACGTGAGTGAGCTTTGCCACAGTTGCCATAGTAAATTGATTGAATTGCTACAAATGCGATGAGTTCGTTGTTAACAATAATAAAGTTAAAATTATGACAACTAATGTTGCATAATTGACACTTAGAATGGCCTATTCCTCACGAACATCTTGTTCGACATAGTTTGTTTACAAATTTAGCCATTACTGTGCTAACATGCCAAGTACTAAGATAATGAGCCTACTTTGACCATTAAAAATGCACATGTGATTTGTAGACATTGGCATATTAAAGGCACATTCAGAATCAGCTAAATATATTTAAGCTTACTGAGAGAGAATATAAAAACACTTGGACTACATCTCTACGATGATGATGCTTCGTCATTTTGAAACTCATATTTCAAGGGCTTGGGAATGCAAGCACTCGCACAATGATGACAGTCCCACTTACTCTTGTGATTACTCTGAAAGCACATGGCAGACTATATTTCAAAGCTTCTGTCTAAATGTGTTGCACGGAATGATAGCTTGAGGTCATTCTGTAAGCTTCCATAATGTACAACACAAGCCTGCATAGGACATTGTACATAACGTGGAGGAGCGCTTAAAATAACTGCCTTTGATCATACAAAGAGAAATGCGCTCACGATCTCTAGTATTTTTCTTACTGTATGATGGACAATAATATAGTAACCGTAATAACAATAATAATAAAAGGAGGATTGAGCAGAGTAGTATCTGCTGGTCTTGTTTGTGTACCGTACACAGACACTTGAAATAGCATCAGCCGTCCTTTTGTCATTATTTGATGGAATTGCATTTATTTAAATGAAGGATGAACTTAAATGGCCCACGCAGAGGATAATAGCAGTAGCCTTGAATCCGTTCTCTCCGTTTCTTACGGTCTTCTATATTGACATACTCATTAACTTGGTCCTATATGCTGTGTCATAATCCACCAGCATATGGGGATTGGTTCACATAAGCCATAGCACTATGCCATTATTGTGTATGCGACTAGAAAAACAATGCTCCAAACCGCCATCGTCGCTCATTGTCTTCAGACGGATGATATATTTACTCTGGTGATTCTTGACATCTCGCTAAACAATGGCGTTTAGTAGTTCAGAGAATTGCACGGAGAATGTGTGTAGGCGTGAATCTTTCTGTCTCTTTTCAGGGTTTTTAGGGTGTTGAACAATCGTTTCAATTTCCTTCTCTTAATTCCATGCAGTTCAACGTTGAAATGCACCTCACCTACGTAAAGCGTTGTTGACTTAGAAATACGAAGACTCGTCACTTCAATATCTTCAGGTTGCCATGGACATATTGGGACCACAAACGTCAAGACTTAATCACTTGGAACATTGATTTGAGTGGCAGAGATCATAAGATGACATTGAAATTGTGTAATTACATATGAAAGAGTCCAGGGATCCAATAAGGAAGGAATCTAACTGTACTTTCTATGATTAAAAGGACCTACAAGTAGATCATAATTACTCTCGCATGCAGCACCAATTAATTCAGAGCAGCCGGCTTAATCTATCTGTGAAGAGCATCAAATCATTTCGCCATAATTACTACACATCAAGGCACTTAGTGCAGGGGACAAGGCCCATCATCATTGTGATCCCTATCGGCTGTCATTAGGACCGAGTGTGAGAATGTCTTCACAGATTATGAGATTATGATAGTTGAGAGACCACACAGTTGGCAAGAAGCATCCGGATTCTTCACGTAATATAACGCTGACAAATATGTCCGCATTTATCGTCTATCTTGGACTCTTTAATTATCTCTCATCATTTTAATTGCATGTCAGCACTTGATGTACTCCCTGTGTGCCGTATGCAAGACCTATAGGTCGCACGCAGTATACTGCAATAGTGGCGATGAGGTGAGCAGACAGTAGCGAACTACGCGACTACCGAAAATAACTTGATGGAGAGTTTGTGGTGGAAAAATGAGCTTCTGTAGGCTAGTATATATATGCTCACGTAAAAAGCGTATGAATCGTACTTACGCAATGGCAGGAATACTAATGATTATCATTAATGCACGCTCCATTCGCACCTCTATACTACGCGGACCACAGGAATGTTTCCAGTATGCTGCCGGGTGGGAAGGTGTTATTATCATGTAAATGGGAAGCAAGAAATCCGTGTTGAAATTTCGTAGAGGTCTCCTAATAACTGTTCCGACGGGGTGAGTAATGAGAGAAGATGAGAGAAAAAACAAGTATATTAATGTTATTGTGAGAGAGAGAGAGGGAACGAGTATCATGAAGAAATGATGATGCGATTAAGATTTCAGATAAAATAGAATGAAGGGTCATTTGTCATTTCCCTACTCTGTCGGGGCTGCCAATTAAAGAGTGTACATCACTGAAGTACTCTTATAGTCATCAGTACTGTTGGATATGGCATGGCGAGTATAATTTTTCTGACACCTGCTGCTCACGTCAGACACGACGACGTGTCAGAAGAGACGCCGAGAGTTTAGCATAGCATAACCTTTGATTTTCGGCTCACTCCGGCTCTCCGCTCATTTATTATTATCGTATTCATCATACTATTGAAAAACATCACGGATACGCCGTGCAGGGGAGTCGCCGCCAGCGCCCTCTAGCGTATACACACACAACATATCCCACCG
>JAQIWI010000944.1:0-20570 GCA_034698825.1 Deuterosminthurus bicinctus | reverse complement strand
GGGTGCTTATACGCGGGACCAACTAGCCGGTTTTTCCTGTTCGGATAGCTTAGGAAGTATAAAATACCAGCTAATACTGTCCTTGACCTCTGGGAGACTTTTTTTTTTAAATAAAGGAAAGGTCCAGGACAGTAATGCTATTTTCTATCATTCGCTTGTGCATGCACTCTATGCTTCCGTTAGACAAATATAATGTCTGACAAGATTACCCAAGAAAATCTATTCTATTCTATACTTTCCATTAACGAACATGTGGTGTAGAAAAGAGGTACCATAACTAATTTACACTAAAGTGTTAAATCCTACTTGGTCAAAAAGGAGTCTACATCTACAATGGCTCCAATGGCTCTTGTTATCTTCAATATCTCTTCCTTGTAAGCCAACGAACGCGTGTATATTTTTGCCAATCCCATGAACATGAGAAGAGAACGCTCATTGTGTGCTTTCTTGTTGGGTGAAGGTGGAATGTCCTGTAATTGCAGTGTGCTATACTAGTCGTAAATTTTCCATTGTAGCATGTGTATACGAAGGCTTGTATGTTCCTGACAGTTTGATGCGGCTTTTGACTCGTCCTCTCTCTCTCTCCTTCGTATCAACATGAACGTACCTCAAAGAATGAAGGTCTGTTAACAGCAATCCTCTTGTTATTACAATCCAAGTTACACTCCTTTTGGACCCTTTCATAAGGCTCCAAAATTAGGATTGACTAGAGGACCCCGTTCTATGAATGAAATAATCCATTGGTATATAGTATGCAGTACAATATCCAGTTATTGTTTACATTGACACTATTAGATTCTATTTAACAATCTTTTAAATACTTTGTCGTACAACAACGGAACGTGTATTATTTAATGGAATTTTCTCGCAGTTTATCGTAATAATTAGAATCTATATCTTTGTCTTTCACTACACTACTACAAATATAGACAGGCCAGACCAGCTGAATTATGTGACTAGTAACCCAAATATAATAGAAATAGATGGAGCGAAAAATAACACATCTTTACCATCATGTGAGGTGCTGTAAGCTGTTCTTTTCCTCTGCATCAATATTACTATTGCTAAACTATGAATATACACAGAGTTTACACATGATTTATCTCATCATCATCTACTATATACACTGAATTCAATACATGCACCAGTTATGCAATTATCACAACAACGTGTTAACATGTTGATTCCAAAGCACCAGGAAATATTCAGCTGGCTTATCCCGAGTGGTCACTGGTCACTTGGTTAGCATTTGAATCTAAGAATTCCAAGTAAATAAAATATCTACATAATAATTGCTACACAGCATAGCCATATTTATACATGGGTCTCTGCACTAAATCTCCTTGGAATTGAACCAAAATGAATCATTCTAGAAGGGTTTTTTCGCAACTATCATTCTGGCTCGATTAGCTCCGACAAGGGATGCTACCAGTGTGTAGACTGACAATTGAACCAACTAACGTGAGAACATGCGTTTATTTATAGCTACACAACTTGCGTTAAGTGCATTCATCTTATGAGGTGGAGACATTAATAAAGCTCGTGAGTAACAAAGCAACTGAAACTCTAGAGGACTGACAAAGTATGCGAACTATTCCGTTAAAGTTCAGCCGGTCACATCAACTGCGCTGTATTGCATCAAAATATTAGTTACACCACATCCTCCATAACCAAAATATCCATAAGTTGTTTGCAATAGAGCAAATCTCACATAATATGTATTCGTAATGACTGATTCCCGGAGGTCTCCCATATTTCATTTTACAAATAAAGAATTGAAAATATCGCGAAATTAAGCTTTCTGGAAAAGAGACTGTCAACTTATATATGTATACATTCCATATGCAAGTTTTAGTCATGATACGCTCACAACATAATTTCATTCAAAATAACTACGGGGATATTTTTAGTACCATTCCCTCCAATCCAATAATTTTTAGTACGTAGAAGGAGGAGGACACGTGTAGGCGTGCTGAGGGATATTACATTTACTTCATCTTTGCATCAAGGCATATGAACAGAAACACCGATTAAGTGTAATTAACAGTAGGGCATACTATTTATTACTATTTTTTATTACTAGATTACTTCCCATTTAACCTCAAAGTAGGGTGGTTACATCAGTGTGTATGAGAGGATAAAGCGGCTGTTGATGCTTTGAAGAGAAATCCTACGATATTGCAAGTTTCTCCATGCTGTTGCTAAGAGACTTGAAGTGTTCCTCACAAGATTCGATAAGGAACATGATCATCATGCTCCTCGGCCTGAGGATGAGAAAGGAAATTATGCATCCTTTTGGGATGTTCTGGGTTACAAGAGGAGGGAGGAACATAATAAGGGGAAAGATGAGGAGGTGGAGGAGGGAAACGGATAAGACGTAAGAATAAGTAGAGTATAGTAGGTGTGTAGAAATGGAAGAAAAGACGACATTGACATTCTTTCTTCCTCAATTTTTTACTCTTTGTTTCCCAGGGCCCACTCATTGCTGGACGCTGGAGACACAGGTAGGTATTCCTGAGCTGCCGCTGGCGATAATCCGAAGGTCAAATCTCCTCTTCCAGAAGAACTCATGTCACTACCTCGCTTCTTCTTCCCTGGTCCAGCTGCGAAGTTTGCAGCTGCCAATCCCATCAAATGCTTTGCAGCTTGGCTACCCGAGAATCCTCTGGCAAGACCCAAATCCAACCCCCTCTTGGCGCTGCAAACAACAAAAACGATTCCTTTAGAACGGTTTCTCTATCCTCTCCTCATAGTTTCCCTCAAGCAAACAAGTATCTGAGGGCTCCACTTCGCGCTCACTCTTTATCCCTCATATTTCTTTCTCCTCCACCTCTCATAGACTACAAATTTAACTTAGTTTTCCTCGAACTCCTCGTGGAGCTCCGAAGGATTTTGTGCTAAAGCCCTTGTGTGTATGCATTTTCAGTAAGTAATATGTCCCTCCTGCATGAGGAAGGGGAGCCTGCCTGCGAAGGGAAGCATGACATCACAGTACTGAAGCTTCAACTTTACATGGTCTCATTCATAAATGGGCAGAGAGGCATGCTTTCAGCTTGCCGGCCGGCATACAACCGGTACATTATAAAACATGTACTCCACTGCACCAGATCACTTATCTGCCCGCCCTTCTCTGCTCACGTGTTGCAAAGTAGAGTACAATGTAGTTGTTAAGAGTTTTCTCGTATCTACCTATACACTTTAAGAATACAAAATGCCTTCTCTTTCCTCGCCGACTCAATTCATCATGAGAAAATGTACTTTTACTTAGGAATAGTAGAAGTTCGCCAGTGCCCATTCATGTACGTTATATTCTCCTCCAAGTGAACGAAGCAACAATTGTGAACATTGAAGTTAAACGGAACTACGTGATTATTCGCAGGGAAGAACTGGCTGAGGGCTTATGATGGAAAAGAAAACCAGGTGTACATTTGCGTGTTCCTGCCTCCTGCTCGCAGTACAAGACTTGTCTTCTTCCTGAGGAGACTTCCGGTACTGTGATGTGATGAGTGTAGAAAATTGGCTTTGATCGTAGGAAAAATTCTCTCAAATCCTATGGCTTTTGAGGACTGTTGCGTGTACCACGCTGCGAGGGGCGTCTTTAAGCGTATAAGAAAAATTCCACATACGCCTCCAGTGAGTTTATTCTCTGAAATGTTACCATTTGACACACATACCAAGCACCAAGTACCTTTGTAAAATGCTTATTTATCCGTACAACGCTAAGGTACAGTGTCAGAGGTCAAGCCGTACCGGATTGCTGTACCTAGCATGCTATTGCTACATGCGAGAATGCACTTCATCTCAACATCTTAAGATCACACGCGGTCTCATTCAGCATTCTCGCAAAGCATTTACTTCATGTTACACAAGGAGTGCACATACCAAGAACGTGGCTCTGCACATTGCAATTTTTAAAATAGTAAACATTTTCATCACCATCTCCCTTTGTGTCTTTCTACATGCCTTGCAAATTAGCAACCTTTCTAGACATTCTAGAGGAAACTGACGACTGTGCTTTCTAAGAACAGAGATGAGTGCAACTGGAAATCGCTGTCACGAATCGAGTTTTCATAAGTTTCATCCACGCTGTCTTGATCCCTCAACAGCTCACGAATGCATAGTCGCTGTGCAAAAATCCTCTAATTCGGCCCATTATACTGTACCCTCGTTCCTCTGTTTGTTTGCAAACTACTGCGCGTATGGATAGACTAACTCGGCTAAAGCACGCTGCCCAGATGAGGGAACATCATAAGAGAGAATTAGCATGTAAAAATGTACGTCGGTATGCGAACTTTTGTATGTTTGTAAGCGCAAAGATCTTGGCAAAGCTGCCGTTTATGGAGGGACTCACCTCTTGCCATCCGCCGTGGTGGCCTCGGGGAGGTTAATAACATCAATAGCACTGGTCTTGTAGACATCAGGCAAGCGCTCCCGTTCACTGAATGTCACAGTCACGCTTTTCATGCTGCAATTTTTTTTAATCTTCTCAATTTTTACTATTCTGACACATTCACAAAGTTGCTTTACTAAATTACGTACGATCTAATAGTTACAATGCCAAATGCCAGAGAGTGCACTATCAGCAGCAATGCCACTACAGGGACATTCATTATGGGAGTTTGACGATATTTACCGGCACTTCCCAAGAACCGCAAATGCATTACTGAGTTCAATGGGTCCTCTCCTTCAAGGCTACATATTCTGTAAACCACACACTAGTTGTGGTTATAATTTATCTGTCTCCACAGATGCATTTAATTGTGGTAGTGTCACGTGCCATTGAACCCATTGCAGCAGTTGCCTGGATTAGCCATTACGTGAACAACCCAGCCTGAACGCATATTTATCCTGGCCCTGTTCAATTGACAGTACAGTGTTAAATCTCAGCAGACATGTGCCATTTCAATTCTTTCGAGCTTGTCATTTTACTCGCCAGTCAATCGACAAATAAGTTCGTCCCCCAGTCCCCTCTGAATAATGAAAAAGCTATGACCCTATTTTATGTGAGAAAAATAAATGCTGCTTTGGCCGTTGGGACTTTAAGGACAAAGCATGGGCTCAAGGGGATGCTTCCATGGTGGCTGTCATGGAAAATTTTGCTGCTCGTTCCATAAAATGGAAAAGGTGGCGGAGGAGGAGGACAGAATTGTGTTTGAGCTTTTGGAGGGATACAGAAGCACGTATGGGTACTATAAGGAAGTAACATGAGGGCTTTGTAGTAGGTTAGTGCTGCAAAGGGATATTTTCAACATGATGTTGGTATTCGGCGTCCACCATTTGGTTCGAAGATGGCAAGGATATGCCCCTGTATGTTCAAGAGTGGGAGTTAAACACTCAGAATCCTTCGTCCAAAATGTGTTCACACAGTTTCCAAAAATGGTATTTCAGTCAAGGAGACAAACAGTGTGTATGCGAACGTTGCTAGACTGTGCAATTCATGGATGTTGTGTAGACATCTGCATGATGTATTTAGTAAACTTTCAAGTTATTGCAGCAAGGATGGATGGAATGGATGATGGAGAGCGCAAAGATGTTATCACAACGTCATCTACATTCTCACCGTCTTTCCAAACGTCTGGATTCCCCGTAAAGTAATTTGCCTCAGAATGATAAGAACTGCGGATTTCTATCACCCAATGACACATCATAAGTAGCAGCAACACAGATGTGCCTGTAAATATAGCAGTGAGTCAGTCAGGCGAATTACCCAATAAATTTGGACCAACCCTCCTACAAACACCAACGTAGCACACAGCAGCTCCGGTTATTGGTCTTAAACGCACAGCCAAGGTCACGATTGGGGTATAAATGTATCAAACCTAATGAACCCCGTGAGTAAAAAACTTAGGTCTCAATCTCAATGGTATTTGCATTGTTGGAAAATCGTATCTCTTGCATACGCACGCAGCAGTAGCAGATGACAACCGACAGCATTGTATGACCAATGACGGTTAAGCTAAAATTATTCCGTTTGTTGTATAAGTTAGTTAAAAAGTCTGCAATAACTTTTTTTGCTTATTTTCTTCATATTAAAAAGCAATTGCCAATCATAGTGCTTATTCGAAGTTTATCAGATTTCAAGAATAAATCTGATTAATGTAGAAAATGTACTATGACATTTTCAGCAGTTATGGATACACGAGCAGCTAAAGTTGTCATATGAGAATCTTCGTGACTGAGGGAAATTCACTTTACAGGCATTATAATACTTGCGTCCTGGCTCGGTTTCCAAATGCCAGGTTGTTTTGCTCGTGTACGAGAGCTCACCAGTTGGTTCCAACCAGAGCGCCACCTCCATGTGTCCAGTGAAGTCGAACGTGAGCATTGTCAAAACAGTTTCTCAACTGTCTGAACGGTAGTGCTGCTAGCACTTATTCACTGAATAGATTCAACTTCGTGAAAATAGAGGCAGCCACAGCAATGTTGCACAAGAAGCTACTGTACCATTCAATTTACCCCGAAAAGAGTTTGGTGTTCCGCCCGAAGACGTTACTGCTACAATCCTACTGCCATTGTTTTGGTAGCTAAAAGTGGCGATTTTCGGATTAAGTCTCTGGCTGAAAATGACGTCTCTTGTAGCAACTGATGTGTCTGCTGAGAGACATGGAAATGGATGAGAATCCTCGGACAAGTCTGAAGCCAAACTGCAGTTATCAAAAGAGTTTTGCGAGATAAATGCGTGCATTATTGTTATTATTATTGTATTACAATGACTGATTTAACTTGAATTTCATTTAAATTGATTTTTCTTGAATTTTTTGTTTCATAGACGAGAGATATCTGGGAATACCTTACAGCAGTACCGCCAAATAATAAATGAAGTTCCGTCATCTTACTACGTTGCGTAGAATTCAACTGTCCGTAGTTTGCGCTTATGTGCAATCTTCTGTGCGCTATTAGTATGCACCACTGAAGACAAAACAAATTAGTACGTCGTAGTAGTAAATTCTGGCCCCAATTTGCTTCTGTAGGCGACCGAGACAATGACGGCAGACCACCTTGCTGTCACAAACTATTCATGTGACAAACATGGAGCCACAAAGTGCTTTTGGTATTTTATTTAGCTCACGTGGGATTTCATGAGTAGATAATCAAGGACTCTGGCTGACGCCAAGGCCTGTGTGTCTTTCCCATACGACGTGATTGTCTTCATGAGCGGTTTTATTTTTTCCTTATCTCCTTGTTCAAAAAAGGTTTTCAAATGATTCCAGCGATAGCAGGAAAGATTTATATAAGACGATCGGTTTACTCTCAGTTTTGCCAACTTTTTCGCAGTTAGTTCAATAGACCTAACATCATGACCGGAGAAGTTTTGAAATTAATATGAGATGGAGAACTGGCTGAGATCGCTGGGATACAGCATACTTTCAGATGAATTTGAGCTTTAATTTTCATCCGAGAAATCACCCTCGGATTTAGCTGTGGACATGTTCTAAGTATTTGCACGTGCAAACAGTATACCTCGATTAGCTGTCTTACCTCAATGGATGGTTTTCCAGTCTTATGATTCCCCAATGATCCTGAAAAGAGACGAATGTCCGCCTTGTTGCATGCATTTCATATCGTAATGGACTCAGTCACTAATGCGTCTTTGTGTTGTTACTCATTCGGATATGGAATATCCTATTAGATGCATCACGCTACCCCCCATTAGTACTAACATTACGCTCGAACTGCTGCTGGTTTCAGTCTCACTGCAGAGTATCATCGTACTTATAGCTGATTCCACAGTTCAAACTACAGATGGAATTCACAATAATTTCGCAATACGTTGGAATATACAGCTGTCATGACTAGCGTCGGATAAACCGATGCTCGTTCAGCTTGGTAGCAAATGACCATAGTACTATTGCATGATCTACGATGCCGCATATTATCTCGCTTTTTACGTTCTGAATCTTTGATGTGTGAGCGATCAAACATACTACCTTCCCCCGAAAGCCAAGAATGATCTTTTTCATGCACACTGAAGTGCGACCCTCCCACGCCACATTTACATGTGTATGCCAGCTTTGACGTTAGTTGTGTTTTTTACCAATGCTTTCTTCGGGATTCCATCCATGACTTTAGTAGTAAGGAAAGCTATTCAACGTCGGCCAGCTCGTGCATTTCGCAATATGGGACCAATGTGACCGAAGTTCAGTGCCTGTAGTGTCCAAAATCAAAAGGATTTACCCAATTCAATGTGCACTAAAGTGGAGTCCCAGCTACTGGGTAGTAGTTGAACGTATAAGAGCTTAAGGATATAGGCAGTTCCAGGCAAAAATATTACTCTCTCAAGGTGCTCCTAGAGTTTGATGGGACCGCAGGGGGCTGTGCTTTGGGCACGTTTCATGTGCCTTCGACTTCCCCGCCAATATCTCCATGGATGAGTCTTCTTCCTCCTTTCGTCTTACAATTTTCTTTTCAACGAAATCATGCAAAGGACATTGAATGGCAAAGCTTCTGACACACACGCCCTCCTAGAACAAAACGGCACAAAGTGCTTCTTTTTTTAAAGTTTTGTGCCAAATTTGATTCAGGATTGCAACAATTACATTGTGTAACTCATTGTGTCGTCGTATGTCTTTGTTGTGGAGGAAAACAAGGAAAAGAAGATACAGCCTGCGGGAAAGTTTGTCGCACGGAAGGACCATGCTTACACAATGGATCTAGTTTGACATCCTGTCATTACTTCCATTCTCTTCCGGACTTGCCTTGATCCCATCACTCATGATTGTATCACTATCTTTAGCCTTATCTTTGTACCTGAACAAGTTTGAATGGTTTGTAGAAGTTTTCATGCTTCTCTCATTCTATTCAATGTCAGTCAATGGCGAAGTAAAACGATGGAAAAAGTTGCAATGCGCATTGGATTGTTGCTGTCCTTTTTCACCTACAGTACACACGAAAATCCCGAATTCCTCGTGAACGCTACGAGGCAACTGTAGGAGAAACTGCGTCATACCTTCAGAATGATCAACAGGTATTTCTTTTTTCGGGGAATTCTCTTTCTGACATTTTCTTCCGCGGAGATTTTGTCGGTCGTAATACTTTACAATACACAACCGATTTGGAAATCAGGAAGAGCTGGAAGCAAGAAGAAGATTATGAAAATGACTTCACGCATGAACATTTGAAGGAAGGAATTCGGTAACTGTGTGGCTAGATAGTGTGAAAATTTCATTCAGGATATCATTCCTGTGGCTCCTGCTATGTCTGTGGAGAGACATGGTTGTAGTGAATTTCAGGAAAATTATGCGGCTCTATTAATCAGAAATGGACCTTAAGCTATGCAGAGAGGCAATATCGGCAAGCCTGCAGCGGCGCAGATAGATTTTAATTGCTACATCCAACCTCAGACCCAGTCAAGAGCAACATGGAGTATGACACAGTATCCGGCTCCCATTACAATTCTTAACAAGGTAATCCTGTGGACTTTGACTTTTAAACGGTGAAAATCGAAGAGCAACCCTGGCTCCCATTTTCCCATGTAGCACGCGGGGAACTGACAACTTCCTTCCATCCATCGTACAAACGGGGTCGGAATAGAATGCAGCAGGTGTGCTAGTGCACGTCTACCATGCCTGTCCTTACGTAGCTGAAGATCCTTGTGACGGCATTCACACAAGTCAAATTTTGATGCTATTGACATCAATCGAGTCAAGCACTTTCATGCGGAATGCCGGAGGATGATGAAATCGATTGAGGGCATGTAGTGTGCAAATAGTATGTTTTCAGCCCGAGTATCCCTACAGTATCTGAATAGCCAATCGAAAGTCCCATACAGCGGAAACGACTGCTATAGCTCAAGTGGCATTACGCGTATAAATAAATGGCCAATTAAAGTTTTCCACTGACAATAATATGACGTCCACGTTCCTATTATTTGGAACAGTCGCCGCAGATTTGATTTGTTTTTTCTAAAGGTCAAGAGACATGTACGCGACATAGTAGGATGAATGAAAGCGGACTTTCTCGGTTGAAAATAAATGGCTTAAAGTGAAGGCTGGAGGGAGCTGTGACTAAGGGGTTGACCATAACGTTCTTATCATAATGGAGAAAGAGACAGAGAGATAGAGCGGCATACGATAGCTACATGAGTGAGAGGGAAGACAGAGGAACACTTAGACAAATTAGTATCAAGTACTTACTTTGAACCTTCGTGCTGCGCCCGCAGGATACTTTGTCCCAACTTGGCCAACATATCAAGCACTGCGTCAGGATCCTCCACTTCAACCAAATAGTCTTTGTGCCTGTAAATGTTTATCAACACTTTGATTGTACACAAAGCTCCTTTTTGGTAATCATCCCAACAAAGCTTTCACTCCCACAAAATTTCTTGCTATTCAGCGTACACTTTCCACTTGTCTGCAGCTTTGTAATAAAGACTCTTTGATGCACGGCGCCGCACACAACATGCTTTTCAGCTGTGGTCAATGTATGAAGGATTATGTGGTCAGTACAATACCGTCAGTCAGTAGGACGAAAAAGCTGAGTCATGGGTCACGTCTCGGACAAGAGAATACGATGGAAACAATAGACATCATGGATTCACAAACTCAGCGTATTCTGAGCTATTTTTTGGTTCTCATTGCCATTATCTTCGTCATCAGTTCCATTGAATTCTTAACCTATTCTCCAGCTCTCAATTCTTCACTCTTGGTCAGCCAAACTCAGTCCACGTTTCTGCTCAATCTATTCGGGCTAATTACAGCCTTTTGAACTGTCAGCATGATACGGCACAGACTACACACATACATGATAAGAAATCCTTCTACGCCTCTGCTTCCTCTAATTATATTAGTATTATTGCGAGTACTCACCCTCTATTTCCTACCCAGAACGATTGAAAACTGAGAGAGGCTAGTCTAGATATCATTATAAAATTCCACGTAGCCTGTCCTCCTGTCTGTTTCTAATATCTTGCTGATTTATTATTAGACATGAGGACGCACTTAAGATTGACTCGATCTAACTGGGACAAGCGCAATTACGGACGTCTGGTCTAATTCAATAAATATTAGTGACAGTGGGAGAGAGATCTTGTATTCATGAGATACACTTGACGTATGTGCATGTATTTCTGTGCGTAGGTTGCGAATAAGCCTTTCATTTACTCTGTTGATTGTTCATAGCAAGATCCTCGCTCTGGTTTATCTCACGTTCGATCTAAACGCTCTCCCTTACTCTCTCACTCAACCATTCCATTCTCAATCATTACTCACTCTTCACCCTTCCACCTGAGACTTCCACTGCCAAGATTTCTACTTAATGTCTGGAGAAAATAATATGAATGATCTGTCCTTAATTATTACCAAAGCATTGCATATCATCAGCGTTAACAGTGATATAGCTTGACTCGCACTGAAAATCTGTACCACGCTCGGGTGTTAAAGAACCAGTGGAGCAGAAGTTAATCTCGTATCCGGGCTTACCCCGGTCCCACGTACTTGCCATATGAGTAATGTGAAAAGGTAGATTTTTCAATGCTGCCATACAATAAATTCACAAATATTTACATACTCACGCAATGAAGGCTCACCTGGAATTTGTGTAGCCATTGGGGTAGAAGGGAATGGCATGTGAGGAATGGAGAAGTGCCATGAATGTGATTACGAAAGCAGCTAAAACCCATATAACTCCTCGGTGCATCTGAAATCAAGACATTTAATGGAATCATTACTACAACAAGCTTCCCTATGTAAGAGTACACAGCAACATGAACACGAACTCCAATTTGCTGGAATTCGTCGACGCTAAGTAGTGGCTATTGTAAATGGATCGATTCTGTTAGTCTGCTGTTGTCATTGGAGTGAAACTAATGGTCTGCGCAAGTTTCACTATTGACACTTTATTGGAAGACATTCAAAGCTTGAAATAAATGCCAGTTTTCTACCCTCCTATATACTTCTCACAAGAACGATTCCACTGTGTACAGGTGCTATCACTGTACTAATTTTTTTCTCATCGCTTCGTGCGTTCAGCGTAAAATGTTTCCCACAAGGCTAACATGAGGAAGTTGGATAAATGTAGCAGTGCGCAATCATAGTACTTCCACAATCACAGAAATACCAGCATAACTGATACAAACTAATGAAATTTTATCATGCAACATGTTCTCTTGGCTCTATCAAATTAATTACTTCAACTTTAAACTGATAGTTGAGCACTGCAAAGAATTTTCCAGATGAGCTGATGAGGAATTTTTGCATGCTTCCCCTGGAGAAAGTGTATGATTTTAGGTTCGTATCACTGGAAGAGGGATTACTTGCGGGCGGGTAAATTGCGATTGAGCTTCAACTTAAAAACTCTTTGAAGGAGTAAGCTTTGCTAATTAAAAATATCCCGTCTACTAAATCTAAGTTATGCTCATGATAAGGATATAATAGCACATTCATATTTCCTACCGAACCCACACTACTGTTAATTAGCACCTGGGCATGGTCTTTTCTGATGGTCTAAAGCTCCCAAGTGACCCCAAGTTGCTTGACTACTTAGGACCTTGCCGTTCGTTGCAACGACAGTCCATGGATTTACCTCCATGATGACGTTAATACAAATACTCTTGATTACGTTATTGTACCCCACGCCTCTAAGTCACATACTCCCGGCTACCTCCTGAGAATTCTGTTGTTCTTGAGAAGTGAAAACTTTTTATTATTCCTTTGCAGGAAATTTCTTAATTAAAACTATAATGAGTATGGGAAAATGTGCGACAGCAACTGAATGTCTACATGCTGCATGTAATGTACTATCAGCAGGCTATATCATTACCGTAACTATTCTTCTAGACTCCTGTGTGATAATCTCTGAGGCCTTGTCATCCTGTGGAACCACAAATTTCCATTTGCACTCCCGTTCCCAATACAGTATTCAGCTATGCACGTTACTTAACAAGGAGCATGCTTTCTTTCCATCTTATTCATTTAGTGAATTCTTCCGGGAAGAGAAATGGAGGAATGCATCTAGAGGGTAGTACAGTACGAGTTGATTTCAAAGAATCATATGAAATCATCGCATGTCACGGGTACTCAAGAATGTCTCACTGACCCAATAGCAGACGCAAGCTATTCTCTTTTAACTTTCACTATTGTTTACACCCTTGAATACCTCATGTGTTAATCCTGATACGTACCTACCCTTCCTCACAATCCTTTTCTTTCGTCAATTCCCATACACCTGTTTAGCAGACGGTTTGAATGAAGAAATTCCTCAGAGAAATCCGATATGGTTTGGTAAGTCTTCTCTTGCGCAATTTCACACTTTGTGCAAGTGATTTTCACCCGGCTCGTGCGAGCCTGCTTGGGGACCTTGGATTCAACTTGCCATTCTCATCTTCACATTTCTGTAGTCTGTATGTCAAAAGCTACTCAGCTATTCATTTAATAAATATATTCAACCAACACGTACTGGAAGTGAGTCTGCGTTGATGTTCTTCAAGAACCTCAGCGCTGTTGCAAATGACCTCTCCTCCTCGTTGATTTCACTGTTGCTCGTTATGTATGCGCTCATAAGCAAGGGCAAATGAGGGTGAGGAGTAAGAGGAGAGAGATCGTAAAATTTCAACCTTCACATTTGGTTGCAAATGATGAAGAAGAATAGTAAAAACCGACTTTCTCCAACTGGCTGTGCAAAGTACAAGGATAAAAAAGAAGCATAGGTCCTAATCCTACATAAAACGTCAATATTTAGACTGAGGGAGAAATCTTGAGGGAGTATAACTATACATTCGGATTTCCTAAGCTTGATATTATCCTCTGCTTGTGTGTCTATGATGACCAAGTGTTCACGTTTCCTCGAATATAGCTCCTTGCTGAAGGCACATAACATTATCATTGTAAACAATGAGCCTGCAGATATACACATAAACTTACGCACACATTGCTATGACTTGAGGTTAAATAACCTTCAAGCCTTTGTCTCACCATTTTTCAATATGGTCCAGATGATACTTGCACACTGCCTGAGCCGATGGCTCGTCCATTTATCATAGCTTAAACGGTACGTTATTGCCCCACATTTACTCCCTCGTAGCATTCTCACACATAAAAAATCCACGTTGCTATATTTTTAATTTTAACAGTACCCACGCAATAATGAGTCTGGTTAAGCTCCGTAGCCAGCTGATAGACTTCAGTATAATTATGAGCACGACGACTGAAAGAGAATTGAACTTACCTTTCCAATTGAGGGAATATGTGTGTTCCGCAGCAGAAGGTGGAATGAGCAGTAGTCTTGTTGATGGGATGAAAACCAATTGAAAACTGAATGTTCTTCCTAGTGCTGTGATAAACGTTGGATAGAGAGGGCAGAGAGAGTAAAAGTTTCAAAATTGTACACTTGAACAAGTTTCGTAAGTTACAAATGTGTAAGACTTGTGTGTCCAGACTGAACAGGTGGAACGATTATTACGGTGAGATAGTGTTACTTATGACGAAGCCCTGTATCAGACTGTCGAAATTTTATTAAAAGGGATTCTCCTTTGTTGCTTATCTGTCTCTCTGTGTGAATGGTTGTAGTGGAGTTTTGCGGTGTGTGCGTACTGCTTCCTTGAGAATCTATGGAGGGATTCTGGCGATTAAATACGAGAAGCACAACAAGTCTGGAGTAGTTTCCGGTGTTCCGTCAAATGGCACTTGTCCGGAGCATCTCACGAGGCTCGTCAAGGAGCCAACTTGGTTTTATACCCATTCACGAGGGAGAGAAAGAGAGGACGAGTGGAGAGGAAGCATGAAAAGAGGCCCAAAAGCTGGGGCCAGCCCCAAACACCAACGACCGCCACCACCACTGCTTACTTGTTACTACCGCGCACATACGTACGTTGCATGTACTGGCGGAAAATCGCCTCTCGATTTCTCCTACAATTCTACAGTGAGACCAAGAGGGAGAAACTGAATTAGGGACGCTGTACGTATCTTGTCGAAATAATGACACCAGACGTCTACTTCGCCCACGTACCAAAACTTTCCCTCCAAAGATACCTCTCTACTACCCGCACCACCGTCCCCCACAACATTGCACCCGGACGCGAGCTTTGTCCATTCCAAGAATGATCTGTCGACTCACAATCCTTCATCATAATCTTTTTTCAATTAACGATCCATCTATTTCCTGCAATATCACTCCTCATAAGATTATCTTTAGCAACTTTACTGAATGATGCACTCGAACACACACACCAAATGTTCTTCTTTGACCTTATCATGGCCAGGAACTCTTGGGGTCAGCTCAGATTTGTTGCTTCCTGTGGTCGCAACTACAGAACTACTTTGGCCAGTGAAAAGAAAAGAGCTGGAGATATACTGCGTTCAATTGCTGTCCCATTTAGAAGCTACAACTTTTCCTTAACTACCTTAGTACTTCTAGCTCAATGCATAGTCTACGTAAAATATACGTACTCAGTGCAATGTTATGGAGAATGACTATGTGAGGACAAGTAGAGGTCAGAGAGGAGGACATTTTGGGAAAACAAGTGAAAACATAAGTAAGAGTGGAAGGTTGGTATGTGTCTTGCTTTTACAATGAGCTATTCCCAGCGATAAATTACTGTTGCTTGGGAAATGGCCTTCAAGATTCAATGACTGTGTGCGAAATCCTGGCGGAAGTGCCTGCTTATGTATACTAGCAGAAAGGAAGGAACACTATCACTGTTTTGACAGAACTTTCTGAGTTTATTGTGTAAAACCAACAGGGATGAACTCGACTCTTGCATATAATTCCCTCGTGATAAAACTGAAAGACTGTCAGGGCTTCGCCTTAAGGGTTATGCTTTTTAAGCAAGGGAGCTTAGAGCGAGATGAGTTTAAAAAAAGCGCTTTAATGCTCTCTCAAGCTGCGGCGCATGTGACACAATAACTATTTCCTTCCGAATATGCCTTTGGGCGTTTCTCTTCCGTGTTTACGGTTGCATTATCTTCCTTTTCGCTCACTCTCTTCCTATTATTTAACTACGCTGATTTAATTTAGATAAAAAAGGAGCCACTATATACTTAACCCCAAAACATGTCGTAGCTTTACCCCTCAAATCATGGACAAACATGGAGTAAACGGAGACAATGTATTGCAGCAAAAGAGAATAATTGGTTTCCATCTCTCAAAATCCCCGTTGCAATTTGGCCGCAATAGTCCATTAGGTCCGGGGAGAGCAGGAGGGAGGAGAAAGATTGGGACTAATTATTTTTTGTCTCATTATCCGCCACCACTACTCACGATAGCTCAGTGTCGTGACATTAGCCAGGAAAAAATTTAAAAGCATTTCTCCACCAGACCGAAGGACGAAAATATGATGACTGAAGACAGAGGAAGTCTCAAAGAAACTGTCACCATCATTATCTACTGCTTCCCTTTTCTGCGCTTTCTCACGTTTACCGTAGCTCTGATTTCCTTCTCAAAAAATAGCAAGCGTTATCAAACAACATTTAGTCGTTTCGGTTACCCCCGAGTGAGCACACAAGTGTGCTTTCATTATATGTGTACTTAAACGGGAGGAGGAAAAGAAGACAATACTGAGAGAGATGAGAGAGAGAGAGGAAGACAGAAATTTACATGGGGACATTAGATTTGACTTGTACTGGATGGAATGGAACTTCCCTGTCGCAATGTATCACGACGGATTATTTGAGAGAAGGCCGAAATAAACAAGAGCGCTTTCTCTTCAAGCCTCGCCTCCTACCGACCACATATGTGTGCTCCTCTCTCTTTCCTTGTATGCTAAACGGGAAAAATACCAAGAGGAGGAAATAAGAATGAACAGAAAGATAGAGCGAAGAAAAAGTGAAGTGCTGCTGGTAGTCTGAAATGATTAGTAAAAAGTAACCGGTGGAATATTGTACTGTGTGTACTATATGGAAGTCAGTCTTGCTTTAATTCCACATGCGTACATGAATTCATAGTAAAGCAGAGGAGTAGTAAGTGATGGAATGAGGAAAATGAAAACTTGTACACATATTAACAAATGTAATTAATTGTAAGTCAGACATGTCCGTATGTTCAACTGGAATCACCATGTAAGATTCCCCTTCCTGACGTGAGCAACGAGCTTAAATATTTTCAAAAATTAATCCTCCTCGTGCTCAAACTGTCAAGGGATACGACGGAAGAAGACGAAGAAATTGGACTGAGCAAATGTATTTTGGCCTTATGAATGAGATGCATCGTGGTAAATTATTCTTGAGAATCTTACTGACGATCGTACCCCATCCCCGCTCTTTTACAATCGCAATAGTAAATTGCTCTAACGCAGTATGTATCGTACCTACTTTGGCTTCCCGACAATCTGCGCCTTAAAGAGTTTCCCCAAGCTCCTCTGCCCCGATGCGTATAATTTTTTCGAGCCAAACTGTCGACGCTGGAGGACAATGGGGGATTCCGGTGTGGGGGCGGACTCCTTGGCACATTTTTCCTGTCCTTCTTTCTGTAAATAACAGTGAGATGCAAGGGAATGTCCCGCTATGGCATTGAGTCAGAGCAATATATAATTTCGGGGGGTAATACAGGTGGTCGTCAAGGGCACAATGAATGGCACAGTTTATCGGCGCGTAATACAGAGGAAATTATATTGCTCACCGCAAAGAAAAAAGGATGAAGACATGAGAAATAATTGAACTCAGTTGAATGAATCCGGCCTTCGTGTCTTTCATTGGAGGAGGCGGAAAAAGCCAAGGTCCCGGATGGAATAAAATCTTCATTGTTCTAAAGATGATTCTTTTGTTACATTGGCTTAAAAGCCGAACGAATCCAATCCATGGCTCAAATTACTGTGTATACATACTCCGACTCCTGCTAGATGGAATGGACCATTAAACCCTTTTGACTTTTCGTAACTTGATGCTTTCGAGGATGTCATTCCTCATCATTTATCCGCATTACGTACTCAATCAAGGCCTTATTCGTCGTATTAGTCTTGGGAGATGAAGATACTTTTCCTCATACCCTCATGGAACAAATTTCCTCTGATGCTACAGAAGGGTGTGGACAGAGAAGATTTTCGGCTCGCAAAGGGCACGTAATTGATTCAATGGCCGTGCACAGAGTTTATTTGTCTTCTGCTTGGAGAATTTAATCACAGGCTGTATTCAATATTTCCATAAATGGTTATGCATAATGTTTTTGCAAACAAAATATTGACAGATTTTCTCCTTTTCTTCTCTCTGTTGCTCTCACTGCCTCCACAGATACATTTTCCATTCCATCAACTGACCATCCTTGACAGTTAAAGAAAACTTACTAGTTTCGCCTTATAAACAGCAAAGATATGCTCGCAGGGAATGAGAAAGTTATCGAAGCGCACTGTACATACCCATATATACCCATACATACCCATAGTACGGGGGAAGTGATAGCTTGCACAAGGCTATAAGCTGCTTCACGTGAAAAGGGCAAGTAAAAGACGGTGGTACTCATGAGAAAGACACATAGTCAAGGAGAAAGTGAGTTTTACGTCATTTCCTTCTCTTCTTCACATTGCTCCCATTCCGTAATTTTTGGTCATTTAAAGTTAAAGCAGGGGCACTTATTTAGCTGGGAATTGTAATGATCAAATCCCAGGGCTCAAATCAAAAGGGTTATTATTTCTTGGTCATTCCAACCGTACACGTCCTTCATTGTGTCCTTATATTTACGAGCACATTACTGGCAAAGGGAAGGCCATTTTTCTAGCTTCCCTATTTCATCTATGATGAGGCTCTTTGGTCTAGATTATATGCATGTGGCAGAAAAACAAGCCTGTGCTGTCCATTTCAGTACTTGCTTCAGGATTTTCACGTTCTCATTCTTTTAATGGTTCCCAGTCTCTCCTGAACATTTGTCTACTAAAAGAAAAAGAAAGGCGACTGTCTCGTGTAATTTCTACCCACATACATGTATGTGTATGTACACACATTTACATTGAAAAGCTTTGCATTCAGTCACCAACACGTCTTGAGAGACTGTAAGTGTAAGCGTGTGTATGCAAACTGAAAATTTCACAGTGTGGTGATCAACGACAGACAAGATGTACAAACTAGTGCACACGTATATACCCACATATATTCGCACGAGAAAATAACCAGCGTGTGCATGTGATCCTTTGCTCCACTAAAGTCACATTTCACATTAATTTATATCCCTATAAATACCTACCACTTCTATTACATGAGAACTTTAAAGACTCCTTATGGTTATTTCCTCTTCCCTTACACCCTATCCACTCCTATCATGACTCCCATCTCCATTCCATCAAGACCCATCATAAACTAACAGTTGTAATTATCATGTCTGCTATGACCGACCATGTAATATAGATTGGGTTATGGTAATGGTCTTGATTTATCCAGTTTTTTTTTTACAATGTTTCCTTCATCTCATTTCTTCTGAGCATGATCCGGTTGGTTAATGAGAGTTTTGTATTCAAGCACTGTCTTCTTTGGGCAGTCTATTGGACTTGACCAGCATTATTATGCCATTATTTTTAGACAGTTAGGAAGCTCCATTCTAGAATGGGGGACGATATTGACTCTAAAGTTCTAATTTGAAACATTCAATCTTCATTTAGAAACAAGTGGGCGAACGAAAAGGTGAAATTATTGTCTCTCCTTCTCCAATTTGATTGCTTTCATCAGCCCTTGCCGGAGGTGAGTAAATACGGCTGTGATTGATGAGGACTGTGAGATAAGAACTTTCCACTGCAGCTTATCTGACATGAGTGTGTCATTGATTTGTGGAAGGATATACTACAGACTTTAACTGTCAATAGTCGCAGTGCTTGTAGTTTCATAGCTTCCCAAGCCAGGTTTAGGGTATGAGCGACACGACATGGCCGATGTGAGGGAAATGGGGAAAGAGTGACGGGTTTGCACGGAAGGGAATTTTTGCGAGGAGACCTGAGATGCACAGGCAGACAATTTGACCTGTTCATAGGGAAGTGAACGGAGGCCATCATGCGAACCTCTTCAAGTTTGGGACACGAACATGAAAGGTACTCGATGGTATGCAAATCACTGTTCTAAGAGTGATGTAATTGATCCGCCGAGACCGGGACACAATATAAAAGGAGCTGTGAAAAGTAAAGTAAGCGTTAGGGGTTGATTGCATTTGGTTTTTAGTTTTTATTAGTCGCGGATTATATTTATATAATCCTTAGTCGCGGATTATTTATATAATCCTTAGTCGCGGAATATTTATATAATCCTTAGTCGCGGATTATTTATATAATCCTTAGTCGCGGAATATATTTATATAATCCTTAGTCGTGGATTATTTATACAATCCGGCGACTCTTGAAATCATCCTGCTGAAGATGCCTCATTTCGACGTCTTCCACGCAACAGCAAAAGTGGTCTGTAGGAGTGGTTTTGGTTGATTTGGGCTACATCAATCGTAGCTAAGGATTTGGAGATGTGCTTTTGGGTAGTTACATGTGTGTAGGTGCGATTGTGGATCTGGTAGGTCGTTGCGTGTTCGCGGATTTTGGCAGTTTCTCCCGGATTTCTAACAAAACAGTAGGAAAATTGCTTTTTTGCTGTGTCGGGAGGCTTATGACTGGGGTGTAATCCCCAATGCCAGTTGTTGAGGCCAAAGTTTTTCTGTGCTGTTTCCCATGGGTCGCAATC
>JAQIWI010000943.1:0-20573 GCA_034698825.1 Deuterosminthurus bicinctus | reverse complement strand
TGGCCGTATCGTATCAGTACCCGTATCAGTATCACGTCAGATACTGATACCGTATCAGTATCACTTTGATCCCTAGTATAGAGTACTGAGTTTCTGTGATTTTTGCTACAGTTTTTATATGCTGACAAGTTTGATGTGACAACCGCCCAAGCTTTGCGCCTCCTTAACTCCGGCTACTATTTTAAACAACAAAAGTTAGTCAACAGGTGTGAGGCTTTCATTGGCGAAAGACTCACTATTGAAAATGCCATTGAGATGTATGAAGTCGCAGAGAAGTATAAACTCACGGAGTTGAGGACTAAGGCTGGACACGTTATTGCACGGTTAGCAATCTTATCCAACGTTGTGAATTTACGGTAGTGTGTGTATTGCTTTGTTAAGATGGCGCTTGTTTTATTGTAGATCGTTTGAGCATTTTCTGGAGGACCCAAAGTTGATGAAAGCTAAAAAGTCCACTCTGATATCGTTGCTCAAAAGAAGTGACCTCACAGTGATGACAGAAACTGATCTTGTTCGTCTGGCTTTGCAGTACGAACTGACAAATAATGACCGTTGCAGCTATACAGTAATTTTGTATATAGCAATTGACCACAAAATTGCATATTGCAGGTGGGGCCAGGCCAATTCTAATGGAGACGACGATCTGGCAGTAACTTTGACTGGAACTCTTCTGCCATTCATACGCTTCACAAATATGACGCCTCAGGAATTCACCAATGTTGTGTGGCCAACGAAGTTACTTAAATTACTTTCAGCAGAGGACATAAATAAAATTTACGCTTATATGAACGGAGATGACTCCACAAGGTTAGTAAGTTTACATGGTATCAACACACTTAAGCGTTTATAATTTCGTGAAATTTTAATCGGTTACAGAAATGCAATCTTGCCATTGCTCACGTATGAAACTTTACGTCGGAATGTTAAAAAGCAATCAAAATTTCAAGACAATGTGACATTCACTTCAGACCGTAACTGGTTGTTGGCAAAGTTGGGAAAAGTGAAAGGTTGTAGTCCATTCACAAAATTCATGAGGTAACTTTTTTCTGATCTTTACTGAATCCCATCACAAGTTACTCTTACTTCATGTCGTTTATATTGGTTACAGTTTTATTACTGCTGTGGTTGGGTTGTGGGAGGAGGGGAAGACATCGAGGATCCCAAGTGTAACAAAGGGATTGCCGATTCACAGACTTTTTCAAGACGCTTTTATTGTTTTCCTTCCGTTGGCATTGCTACTAATGCTGCTGACAGTATTTGGAGATTTCCTGAAGCTTTTATATTGACCTTGATTGAAAACTGTTTAACAATAATGGCCAGCTAGTGTATACTATAACTTATTTTAATTACAAGATTAATGTAATTTGTAATGGGAAGTCCTCAAATTATTAATTATTCCAGCAATCAGTTGTTAGCTAAGGACCAAGTGCAAAGGAAATTTTCCCAGCATTTAAGTTAAATGTGCCTGGTCAAATTAATAAATGAAATTCAAGTTCCAAACTTGTGATTCTTTTATTTGAGCGTCAGTTGCAGCTTCCTGCCCCCACCTGACACGTCCGACTGGCAAACTAAAGGAGACTCCCAAGATTCCGTAGGTGTCTGCCGTTTCGTAAATTGATATACCATTTTCCAACGACACCCTCGCGCGCAATAAAGCCATGCACTTTTCCATCAACGACTGTACACTGGACTTTAAATTTCTGCCCCAGCTGGTGCAGATGTAACGCTTCTACTGGTGTTACGTCCAGCTTGCCCGTTTAGATGAACTGCCAAATGATAGAGAAGCGTTTAAATTCGTGGAAGTCTTTTCAAATTGTAGCTAGTGCCTCGAGAAGTTTTTGGAAGAGATAAGGCTCCACATCCTCGACCTTGAGTTTGACCTTGAGGGAACTGATCCCTGTCAACGGAATATGGAATCAAATACAGCAGAGCGCGACCGAAGGCATTTATCTCAGCCTCAGGTCAGGTCTTTGTTCTCGAAATTAAAATCAACATGTGCCAAAGTAGCTACAACAGCCTCGGCATGTACGAAACCAATGAAATTATCGTAGTTAGGTGACTTTTTAATTTGGAACACAGGAATTGTTTTCGTCAGGAAATATAAAACGAAGCCTTAAGGACGTTTAAGGTGGTGAGAGCTTGACGCCACTTAGTCAGTCCATGCGTCATGAGCACATCCCTGAGCGAGGTCGTCGAGTCCCACTTGAACGAATTACGGAATTATTATGGATCATTCTCTCAATAAACTCAAGAAATAAATGGATACTTATCTCTAGTACATGGCTACGTGAAGTCCTACATTGAGAGATTGAGACTCCAACTTGCAGTCTTGAGAAAAACAGGTCCAGCACATCTAATGTTGGGTGTACATTTCACAACAGCTTAATTTGCAGTCGTGTTATTAAAAAAAAGTAAAAGTACCGTACCCGTTTAGACAGCTGTCATGTCATCTCCAGTAACGCCTTGTGAATCGAGCTGCATCTACTAGAACCACTATAACTAACGTGGCATTCACAATGCCTTCTCTCAGTGGGCTTTGCTTCTGCCCTCACTCTAAAATAGTTTCCAACGTTCCTGGTCTTTATCAGTAGCTCCAGTCTCCTAGAAGTCAACGCCTCATCTATTTTCCACACCGGCTGAAAGAAGACCTGAAAGTAGAAATGCAACATGATTTCTTTGCGAACAAACTTGTGGCGAAACCACTATACTCATGCTGTAAATGGCTAAGTGGCGTCGAGCTCTGTCCAATTTGACTTCGCTTGTTGTTCCGCGGTTATACGTCCAGCATTTACATGGCGAACCACATAGTTCTGACTGACACATATCTTTCGAATGCTCTGGAAGATAAATGCTTCAAGAGACTTCCATAATTTTTTTGGTTAGTAGGGAAGGTTTACAATCATTTCTTCTCTTATAACTCTTGAGCAGTACTCCTACATTGAAATTTGCAATCTGCACATTTTACAGATGCCGGAAATTGTTGCTTATTAATTAATTTTCTGACAGCGCCGCACATGCTGACTTTTCTACTTCAGCGTCAACAAAATCATTATGGGAAGTTGATTAGTCATGAAATATATAACTTAGAAGAATGGGAAAAATTTACATGTTAGCGCAGTCTAAATGACAACAGGATGCAGTTGGTAAAAACATTGCAAAGCAGATGCCATTATTGAAGAAAACATACAATGTAATCGCATTATCTCAAGCAGGCGGATCTATTCAGTGTCACAATGACAATCAGTCCAAGCATATTCAACACGATGGCAGCCCCTTTGATATTGACAGCCATTTTAATGGGAATTGCAGGTAACTAATTTCAACCTCAATTATAGTACCAATTCAAATACTTAATCATACTCATAAGGAACTTGAATATAATTTTGGTTCTATAATAGCTGTCTCAGCAAATTTCCAAGACCAGCTGCTGCTTTACAAGACCAACACAACAATGATTTTCACCGCAACGGACTACCAAGGAAAGGCTGTACTCAGCTTGACCGATTCCCTTCGAGTCAACCCGGACGGCCCAGTCCTTATGCGAGACAAGAACTTGTTCGACCACCTGGCTCATTTTAACGGAGAAAGAATCCCTGAACGTGTAACCCACGCCAAAGGAACCGGTGCTCATGGTTTTTTTCAACTTTCCAAGGACTTGTCCAAGTACACCAAGGCGTCCATTTTGACCAAATTGAACAAGACAACTCCAGTTTTTTGCCGATTTTCCACCGCAGTTCATGATAGAGGCTCCGCTGATACACTTCCAGAACCCCGTGGGATCGCATGCAAATTTTATACAGATGAGGGCAATTGGGACTTTCTTGGGGTGACCACAACTGTTTTCGCCATTGGAGATCCCATTCTCTTTAGCAGCTTCCTCAGAGCCCAGAAACGGAATCCCCGGACTAACATGATGGACCTAAATCAACTGTGGAACTTTCGTCATTCACGTCCGGAATCTCTGCTCAATTCACTTCAACTTCTATCGGACCTTGCCTTCCCTGATGGCTATACTCACGTCAGCTCCCATGCAATTCATGCCTTCAAGTTAGTCAACAGTGATGGTGGTGCCACTTTTTGCAAATTTCATCTTATAGCCGATGCCGGCCCCGAAAACTTGACACTTGAAAAGGCATTCGCTTTAGCAGGCTTGCAACCTGATTACAATACTGCTGAGCTGTACAACGCTATTTCCCACAAAAAATTCCCTTCCTGGACCTTGAAAGTCCAACTGATGAGTCCTGAGCAAGCTATAAACAATCTGTTTAATCCATTTGACGCTACCAAAGAATGGCTTGTTGAAGACTTCCCAATGATCACTGTGGGCAAAGTGACACTTAATCGAAATCCAGATAACTTCTTTGCCGAAGCTGAGCAGTCTGCCTTTTGTCCAGGCAATCTGGTGCCAGGAATTCAAATGAGTCCAGATCCTCTCCTCCACGGCAGAGCATTCGCATATGGTGATACCCAGCGCCGAAGACTAGGTATCAATTTTGAACAACTCCCAATCAACCGACCGAAAGTCCCAGTGCACTCCTACTTCCGTGATGGTCCCTGCTGTGTGACCAACAACGGTGGATCCAGTCCAAATTACTTTCCCAACATGTTTAATGGACCAAAAGTCAATGGACAACAAGTTGAAAATGATGCTATTGATGCCATAGTAGACCGCTGGGAACAGACAGATGTTAATGACGACCAGTTACATTTCCACCAACCAAGAAAATTTATTAGTAAGTTGAGTCCTGGTGAACTTGAAAGACTTGTTGTAAATGGTGCACACTTTTTAAGCTTTGTTGCGAGCGATATTCAAGAAAACGTTTTCAAAGTTATGGGGAAAGTGAGTCCAGATTTGGAGGAGGCCTTACGAGCTGGTGTCATGCAGATTGAAGTAGCAAAACGCAAGTGATAAGCTTTTGTTTTGGTTTCTCAATATACTGACAACAAAGTAGTTGAATAAAATTACCACGAATGGTCGTGACAAAACCGAATTTGTTATTATAGCTATTTTATTAATGCTCCAAACTCGCACTCATGCAAGATTGAAGCGCACCAGTTTTGGCAGGAGCATTGACTAAAATCCTCCCACATATTCATCAATGGCTGAACCTCGTATTTCTGCCATCAACTGGTGCAGATGTAAGGCTTCTACTGGTGTTTCGTCCAGCTTGTCTGTGAAGATGCACTGCCTGATGATAGAGAAGCGTTTAAAGTCAAGAAAATGCTTTCAAATTGTAGCTAGTACGTTGAGAAACGGCTTCATATTCATTCGAGCAAAGTATGAGACTCATGCCGGAGAAACGGTAATATGTACTTTGTTAAAATTAAATTTCCTGGTCGTGACGGTCACTTTATGAGAGTCCCATATCACTTTCCATGCTGACATGATTTTAGGAGCTAAATGGCTTTTATACGTGGGAAAATACTTCGTGCAGCATTGAGAGTCACCACCTCACCACCGGGATCCGTGTACGCCTTTTGATCCTAGAAGCGACTGACCCGTGCAGTCTTGGAATTTATACACCTGCATATTGATGGTGCTCCTCTCGCTTGGAATTGCTAAGTGTCGTCAAGCTTTCCCTACCTTCAACGTCCTCAAGGTTTTCTTCTTTTACCGTTTTCTGAAGAAACAAATCATGTGTTCCAAATCAAAAAGTAAGTTAACTACAGTAAATTATTGATTCGTCGGTTTAATAATAGCCGGATGAGGCTGTTCTAGCTATTTTGGCACATGGTGAGTCTTATTTTCGTGTGTTAATGCTGAGACTTTAACAATACGGCCAGTATTGTCAACAACTCTCGGTGCAATAATGTTGATTCCTGAATCCAATGTACTTTTGGTCAATGTCTAAAGAAGGTTAACAAAAGCAAGGCTAAATAAAAGTTAGCATTAGCTCTACGAAAATACTTGCCAAACTATGACGACTTGATGAAGTCCCTTGTCCCATCCATGTTCTCACGATTGACTAAGTGGCGTCATGCTCTCTATAATTTACCCTTGCTCCTTTTCCAGTTGAAATAACACAGCAATGATTTTATCCTTACCTTGGTGTGATGATAAGATATGGACACCATATTTAATAACTTGCTGAAATTTTGGTGCGCTAGAGCAAGTGGCTGTGATGGAAGGTGAAGTTAATTTGAAACGGCAACCATGAAAATGTCTTCAAAACTAAAACGTTTGGGTTCAAGAAAGATTAATGCATGCGGCCAACCTCAGCCACCGATCACGTACATATTTATGACTTAAAATCGTAATTTAGTATGCATGATATCAAAATTAAAAAAAAAACATGAATGGTCCTGACTCCTGACGCACATATAGTCCAAGGCTATTTGCAGTCCTACATTGAGATTCCAATTTGCAGTGTTGAGAAAAACAGGTCCAGCTCATCTAATCTTGAGCTTAATGTGTCCCGTGGCATAGATACAAAGTTGAATGCCGTTATGCCGTCCTCCTTGACACATTTTGGCTTTCTCAAAGTAGAATTTAGCTAAGTGCCAGGACATATCTGATTAATGAAACCGCAAGTCAAATGCTTGGAATGCCTAAGTGGCGTCAAGCTTTCTCCAATGTGTCTTCGCTTGTTGTGCAACGATTACACAGCATTTAGAACACATAAATGACTTTAAATCTGTCGATCCTTCCATGTGAAGCATGTGACTACAAACTTGAGTATGTTGCGTTGACATTACACTACAACTTAATTGACGGTCGTGTTATTTAAAAAAAGTGAAAATACCGTACCCGTTGAGACAGATGTCAACTCAAATGATGCTTTTGGAAAGGAGCTGCATCAACTAGAAGCACTATAATTAATATGGAATCCACAATGACCACGAAGAAGTCATAGGTGCAATTAATTAACTACTACATAAGAAAAGGAATGAAACTTGGTAAAGGTTTGCGATATGTCAGTGGACGATGACAAGAGTTATCCGATTATATTCACTACAAGTTTTCAGAAAATTCATGGGCTGGGCTTTTAACTTTGCGTTTTCAGTTGAATACTGCCTATTGTTACAATGAGTTCAGGCAGTTCATAGGTCTGAACATCAACTTTAGAGTACGTCATGTCTCTGCTAAATCATTTATCATCGAGGCTGTAATTCATTGGTTGACCTCAAAAATATTCGTGATACCCAAATCTTCTAATTTTCCATGTGACGGAAGGTTAGCGTCATATCAACATAACAAAATTATGCCCTCTTGGGCCCACACCCCCTCATAGTGGAGAGTTCGTTTTTTTTATTCTTGCTTTTAAAATGGCAATTGTTCCGTGAAAAAATGAAATTACCGTTGTGAATCAATCTGTCCTTCATTATGCTTTTAAAATAATCCGTGGATACTACAGAAGCTTCCAGAATTATTGCACGGTTAGCAATCTCACTCAATGTTTTGTTTGCGGTAGTATGTTTGTTGTTCAGTTACGATTGGTGATAATTTTATTGCAGGTCATTTAAACATTTCCTGAAAGGCCCAAAGTGTATGAAAGCTGAGAAGACTACTCTGATATCATTACTTAAAAGAAGTGTCCTTACAGTGACAGAGACTGAATCTCTTGAGCTGGATTTTCAGTATTCGAACCGGAGAATGGCCGTTGCAAATATGTTTTTGCTTGTTAACTCAATTGAATACAAAATTTGTATCGCATATGGGGTCAGACTAATTCAAGGGGAGACCACGAACTGGCAGTAACTCTTAGTAGAAGCAAGTTTTATTCATTCCAGTCACTCGAACGGCTTGAAAATTGCAAGTATAAATTAATTGTGAGTGTGAGCATTACTATTGAAACATGGTCAGTTTTATAGAACTCTTCTGATTGACATATGCATTCTCTCAGAGAGCTTTGCTTCTTCCCTCACACCAAGATGGTTTCCAATGTTCTTGGTCTTTAGTAGTCGGTCCAGTCTCATAGAAGTCCACCGCCTCATCCACTTTTCCACACTTGAAAGTATTAATCTTGAACATAGAAATGAAGGACAGCAAGATTACCAGAGAAAAACCATGATTTTGATGTATATGCCAGTAACGTGACTGCCTAAGTGGCGTCAAGCTGTCTCGAATTTGACTTCTTTTGTTGTTCCTTGATTATATGTCCAGTAATTATTCCAGTGATTTTTGATTTATTACACTTAATTATCCGTTGTAAACAATCGCAGCACTACGTACTTTGCTTTGACATGAAAGAAGTACTGTATTTATTGCCCTTGGAATATTTTTGGTGCAATGGTTAAGATGGGTCGAACTTAGGGTTCGTACATTTGTTGGAGCCAAAATCAGGACACCTTAGGTCACATAATATTAAAAATTTCATTTCCTCTTTTTTACTCGAATTTTAACTAATATGATGCGGGGCAACGTGCTAAAGCAAATTTTATCACTCCTGAAGCCTAAATTGTTCTTAAAATTGGCTTTTGGATTCCAAAACTCCGTGCCTAGATTTTGTTATTCTCGTTTTACGGGCTGATAGCCACTTGCTAAAACCTTTGCAGATTAACCTCGAATGCCCACAATTTTTGTTGGCACCTGAACATGGATACTGCCTGCATAGATCAAAGTGGATAGGATGCAATTCTGGCCTCCTGATTATTTTTTCTCTAACAAAAATGAACAAAACGAGACTTTGCAAGAAAAAAATTGTAATTTACAAGCTTGTACGGCAAAGGGCCACTAATGCAAAGTGTACGTAAGTATAAACGTTGCGTTACCACATGGAAAGTAACAAGACAAAATCGCTCAATGAAAGCAAAGGGAAATCACTGCTACCAGCTGAGTCATTTCACTAGCGATCTTCTCAAAGGTGTCAGGTAGCGTTAGCGTCAGCAATTTCTGTTACTGTAAAACCAGCTGTCACTTTCTTTTTGATCAAGGCTATGTCCAGGCTTCGTCTGGCGGGTGGCCCAGTTTTGAGAGCCTGACAGTATTTCTTCTGAAGGGGCTGAGGACTAGGACAGACGTACCAAGTGTTATTCTCCGTGACTTTTTTTATTTGGTTTCAGTGGGTTCGACTTTGGACTTATTTCCACTGGCCCCACGTAAATTCCATCAAGCTAAACAGCTTGTAACAATGTACCACAGTTCAAGAATTCGCTTGTCTATGGCATCACCAATTCATGCAAAAATGCAACTGAAAACCTTTTTGAAACCCCTCAATCTTAATCCCAGGCGCTTATGCTGTTTCCATTATCTACGCCATGAGATAATGATCAAAATTTACGGCCAAAGCTTGAGAATGGTTTTGGTTACAAGGTACGACTGTGTTTGCAGTGGCATGCCATACACACACTGATGTAAGTCAAAGCAACTATTTTGACGTTCACTGTGGCAATTTCCCCGTAGATTTAACAGTCGTCAGATTCAGAAGAGGTCCAGACCAAAATCAGGGTAGAAGTCATTTGATCAGGACAAGAAGTCTCAAATCATGACTGTCCTGATCAATCAGGACAAAAATTATTTGATCAGAACAAGGTGTCTCAAATCAGGACTGTCCTGACCAAATCAGGACATGTACGAACCCTAGTCGAACTGTCACCACTTTCAACGTACCTGACACTTAGTTCTAATGTTGCCTGCAAGATTTTCTTAAAATGCACTTTACGGTTGCTAAGACTATTAGCCAAAGTCTGCAGATTTATCTACTTTTAGTGTAACTTGTTCAGTGATTTATCAGTCGATGGAGTTCATATTTACCAAAATTTCTTATTTAAATGAGCATTTTCTTGCTAGGTGAATGTGGTCAGAAGAAAGCATAGTTTTGTTCTTGCAGTTGGGTAACATCCTAGGGATAGAGAAAGCATGACGCCATTCACGTACTCCGTTGGTTATGTTTTAGACATCTTCGCATTTCTCTTTGAGGTCCAGAACTTTTTTTTACAGACAATTGAAAATAATCCAAAATATCTCAGCTTAAGATAATCATTCGTGCACCTTGAAAAAAGAACCCGTAGTTACTGCAGATACTGATTATAACCTTTAAGTAAATATTTATGCAGTAAAAAAGAAAGCCAACATGCAATTACAAGCCTGTAAGTTAAACTATAAGACAAGAATAGTAATTGCTTGGTTCAGTTTATGGGGTCTCATGTAAAAACTAACTCGCTTAATTTAGCAGATTATTTGATCACACCACAAGTGTCTTCAAGGGAATAAGTGTTGGGATGTCTGATGGACTTTGCCTCTCTGTTAAAAAAATAACGTGTGTGCTTCAGTTCCAGATGGTTAATTTGGATTATTTCTAAGGACTCTCGAAGCCGTAACGATCCGTAAAGGATCTTTAAAATTTCCTTGTACAACTGACGGATGAGCCTGCTTATGAGTTATGACATAAGGACGTATGTATACTGCACTGTAAAACCTAACTTTCTAATGTGAAGCTATATCGGCCGCTTTAGGAGGGGCGCCCTCGTTCCTACACACTCAAGTCAGAATTTTAAGGCTGTGCGGGCGGACAAATTTGAACCAAAATCGGGCGGTACCGAATCAACCGTATGTTTTTAACATGGGCGTTTTTAAAAGCGTCTGATTCTGTTTCACGTTTGAGTGTGAGGTTTGGCAATGAAGTTAGAGTCACTATCGCGTGTCGAGCTGCACATTTGCCGAATCCCCAACTGTAACTTCCCACGAAGATCTATTACATAGCCTGCTGAATGGCTAACCGGCGTCAAGGAGTCTCCAATGTGCCCTTGCTTTTTCTCCGTCTGCATGGCTGTATTATTACTCTGTGATATCATAGCCACAGGACGGTTTGGGAACTCGCTATAGTAAATTCAATATGAGGTTCGCAATAGTCATGTTGCCTCGGCGGGCTTGTGCGGGTACTTTATAATGAAGTACTCCAAAGCACCTCAAATACATACATACATACATGTTACTCTGTGCAATTACCTTTAGCTGGACACTGAGTCTTTGTTCCTGTTATCTTAATTAATTTAATTAAATAAATAAAACGCATGACTCTGTCATGTGAGATTTCTTTGGGATTGATATTTGAATGTGGCTGATACAATTTGGTTTTTTAACTGAAAAGCCATTTATCCATCTGCGTAATTGTAAGTACAACTTGAGCGTGGTAAACATCAGCTCCAACAACTACAACCAAACTATCTAATTAATTTGTCTTTACTTCTTCCGCTTCCTGATCAAGTCAATGATAATAATCATATCATATAGTGACCATTGTGAAAATTTTATTAATGAAGGTAATCATTCTAGTAAACTTAATTTATATCGGCACCTCCTTCGGGCTGTTATGGTAATCGCTGTCGCCTAAAAAGAGGGTTAGAGATGTTCATAAATGAAATCCTGAATTTGATAACAAGAGATGGTAAGGGTCAAGGGTCACTGTAGCTAGGGTGGCTGCAAAATGACTGTTACAATTCCTTGATTCGTTGATTTTATGGATAAACCCTCACTTGCAAGGCTCGTTGCATTGTGGCTTTTATACTCTTGGAATGCCTTAATGGCGTCGAGCTCTGTCCAATGTCCACGTGGGGATGATGCTGGTATGTGTTTTGCTATTACGAAATGAATCCCACGCTCTGGACAGCTGGCTTATTCAATTCAATGAAACCAATTAAAATTACACTTCATATCAGGTGGTTTCGCACGAGTGGATTACAACGGGCGGCGATGGAGCACCTTTAGTGCATTTCTGGAGCCAATAAAAGATCGAGCTACTTTGCACATTTACAAACACTCCCATGTTACAAAATTAATGCATGAAGTCTCAAACTTGTTTACATTTTGCTGTAGGTTTTACTTGGAGACAATGGGAGCTCGCTGTTGTTAATTTTTGGATTCGATGTTGAAGTCTCGCATCTGGACTTGTTCATGAAAGCCGCTGCAGAACTTTCAGGCTCTTGTTGATGTTTGTTAGATTCCTTTACCTCCATATTTAAAATCAGCTCTTTCAACTCTTTAGCTTCGAGCTCCAGCGACTCCAGCATGCGCAGCAAGTTTTCGTTTTCTGTTCTGCAATCAGCTCGAATTTAGGTATAAATGTGTCTCAGGAAAATCTTGTAGAATGATAGTGCCATTAAATTACATCAGTACGTGGTTCAGTTTTGCTAAATGATTATTTTCGACGGCAAGGACATCAAGATCCGCCTTCAAATTTGATAGCACATCGTCCTGAAGTTGGATCACTTGGTTCAGTTTCTCTGCGATTGTTTGGAGCTCCGCATGGTCAGATAATTCAGTGCCGGGGTCCCGTGTCATCGACAAGGTCTCTGCAGTTTGCTAAGAGGAACTTGATACCATCAAACTTGTTCCTTGTATTTTTAGTTTCCGATGTATTGTAGTTACAATTTCAGTTAGATTTCCAATGTCTGGTGCATCGGTAACAATAGGATCGGTTTGATCCCAACTGCCGGCAGAGACTTCAAGTTTTTCCGGCTGCTTTGATGTCAAACTTTGAAAAATATCTGCTGAATGTACAACCGTTCCAAAACTGCGCAACTTTTGCAATTCCTTTATGATAGCCTATGCCACTCGAAGCATTTCTACACCTTGGGCAACGTCAGACATGTTTAAAAGTAAGCTTAAACTTACTGACAATTCAAGCGCCAAGTCTAGCAAGTCTAAACTCTATCCTCTAATTATAGCTTGCTGGCTGTTAGTTTGATTTATGCAGACAAATTGGACAGCCGCCCAAGCATTGCACCTCATTCGCTATGGCCAAAAATACAAAGTGCAACCTTTAATGAACAAGTGCGAGGCTTTCACTGCCAAAGGAATCTCACCTGAAGATGCCATTGAGGTTTATGAAGCTGCAGAGAAATACCAACTTCTGGATCTGATGGATAAGGCTGGTGGT
This sequence comes from Deuterosminthurus bicinctus, assembly GCA_034698825.1. NCBI lineage: Eukaryota > Metazoa > Arthropoda > Collembola > Symphypleona > Bourletiellidae > Deuterosminthurus > Deuterosminthurus bicinctus. The sequence goes on along the minus strand of JAQIWI010000943.1, from coordinate 7,755 downwards.
ATTATTGCACGGTGGGCAAACCTGATGTTTTTAAAGCTAAAAATATGAGGTCTGAGCTGACCCTTTTGTTATTACAGTTTTTTGTAAGACTTTCTACAGGACCCAAAGTTGTTGAAAGTAAAGGACACTACTCTGATTGCATTGCTCTAAAGAGATGAAATAGACGTTGCAGAAGCTGATCTCTTTAAGCTAGTTAAGAGTCATGTGAGAGGGTCAGTTTTTTACATTTCATTGGTCCAATATTGTTTAAAAGTACCAGATACCTTACGAAACTGTCCGAAGCTTCCCTTCTCACTCCCAAGGTTCCGGACTTGTCTGCAGTTTCATAAATGTCTATAGCATTTTCCAAGAGCATCCTCTCGCGCAAAAAAGCCACGCACTTTTCAATCAACGGCCGCACTTTGTATTTCTGCCCAATCTGGTGCAGATGTAACGCTTCTACTGGTGTTTCGTCCAGCTTGTCCGTTTTGATGAACTGCCAAGTGATAGAGAAGCGTTTAAAGTCAAGAAATTTCTTTCAAATTGTAGCTATACCTCAAGAAAGAGTTTTATATTCGTTCGACCAACTGTATGAGACTCATACAGGAGAAACGTTGATATAACCTTTGTGGAAAGCAAATTGCCTGTTCATGACGGTCACATTGCGAGAGTTCGATATTGCATTCCATGCTGACATGATTGTAGTTACACTACGAGCTAATTGGCTTTTAAACGTGGGAAAACACTCCGTGTAGCATTGAGAGTCACCATTTGGATTCTGGATCCACTGGTAGTTTATACTCATACCATTTCCAATAAATGATATTGTCTTGCACACTAACTAATTGCTGGTTGAAATAATTATCCGTTGATTGCTCTTGGTCGTTTTATACAGACTGTGAAAATTCATGAGTTTGTGAGAGAGCAACCTGTACGGCATCACAAATGATCAGGCTGAGAATGGCTAAGTGGCTTCAAGCTCTCCCCACCTTGAACGTCCTGAATGCGTCTTGTTTTTTTTTTCTGACGAGAACAATTCATGTGTGTCAAATTCAAAAGTCTCGTAACTGCGATAATTTCATCGGTTTCATACATGCCGAGACTTCCAGCTATTTGGGCACAAGGTGATTTCATTTTCGAGAATAAAGACGTGAGGCATGTATTGTATTGACCATTGTGACAAGAATCCTCGGGGCAATAATGGTGATTCGTAAATCCAATGGACTTGTGATCAATAACTAGTGCAGTTCAACAATAGTAAGATTAAATGAAATAAAGAACCCAAACAAATTTCCTACCTTCTCTCTTCACCCTGTGCTCGTGCTAAAACCAGACAAGTAAATAAATTTTATTTAGATAGAAAAACTGCAACCATGAAAATGTCTTCAAAAGTACAACGTTCGGGTTAAAGAAAGATTAATGCATGTGACCAACCGTAGTCACTGATCACGTACTAAAGAGTTAAAATCGTTATTTAGTAGTATGCATGATATCAAGCCTGCAAAAAATCTTAATTGGTCCTGACGCACATAGTATATGACTATAATATTTGCAATCTTAGAGACTCCAACTTGCAGTCTTGAGAAAAAGAGGTCCAGCTCATCTAATCTTGAGCCTAACGTGTCTCGTGGGGTGGATTACAAAGTTCAATGCAGTTCTTCATGACACAATTTGGCGTTCTCGAAGTAGAGTTTTGCGAGGCCCTTCCGGAAAACATGAGTCATATGTCCACAAGTCTAATGCTTCGAATGGCAAAGTGGCGTCAAATTTTCTCCAATTTGTCTCCGCTTGTTGTACGGCGATTACACAGCACTTAGAAAACAAAAAAGGCTTTAAATCTGTCGATCCTTTCATGTGAAGCATGAGGCTTCAAACTTGAGTTTGTTTCGTAGACATTTCACTACAACTTAATCTACGGTCTACGGCGCTTATTTTATTGCAGATGATTTGAACAATTTCTCCAGGGCCTCAAGTTGATGAAAACTGAGAAGACTTTTTTTTATTTCGTTGCACAAAATAAGTGACCTCACAATGACAGACGTATCTCTTTCAGTTGGCTTTGCAGTACGAGCCGACCGCTGCTGCTACAATTCTGTATATGTTGTTATTGCAATTGAATACGAGATTTATATTGCAGGTGGGGCCAGGCCAATTCAGATGGAGACCACGACTGGCATAGGCATTAAACGAAACTCTTCTGCCGTTCTAAAATATGACGCCTCGCCTCAAACGTTGTGTGGCCAAAGAATTAATTTCCAGCAGTGGACATAAATCAAATTTACGCTTATATGAACGGAGATGATTCCATAAGGTGAGCAAGTTTACCTGAAGGTATCAGTGCACGAAAGCGTTTATCATTTCGTGTAATTATAATTGGTTACATGAATGCAATTTCGCTATTGCTCAAGTATGAAACTTCACGTCGGAATGCTAAAGTACAACCAAAGTTTCAAGACCTTGTCACATTCGTTTCAGAACGTAACTAGCTTTTGGCAGCGTTGCTTAATGCGCAACGTTCAATTCCATTCAAAGAATTCACCAGGTAAATTTTTTTGTCAACTTTCCTGAATCCTATCACAAATTACTAATTCTCCATGTATTTTCAATTGGTTACAGTTTTATTATTGCCATGATTGAGTTGAGGGAAAAGGGGAAGACAACCAGGATTTCAAGTGTAATAGTGGGGTGGCCGATTCACAGACTTTATCTAGACATTTTTATCGTCTTCCTTCTGTTTGCGTTCCTTTTGCTGCTACTGCTGACAGTACTCAGAGACTACTCCCAAGATTTCTTTACTTGTCTTACTTTCTTTAGCATTTTCCAAGGACATCCTCTCGCTTAATAAAGCCACGTACTTTTCAATCAACGGCTCAACCTCGTATACCTGTCCCCAACTGGTGCAGATGTAAGGCTTCTACTGGTGTTACGTCCAGGTTTTCCGTGTATTATGAACTGCCAATTGATAGAGAAGCGTTTAACGTGAAGAAAATGCTTTCAAATTGTAGCTAGTACATTGAGAAAGAGCTTCATATTCGTTTGAGTGAAGTATGAGACTCATGCCGGAGAAACGTTAATATGACCTTTGTTAAAAGTAAATTTCCTGGTCATGACAGTCACTTTGTGAGAGTTCGATGTTACTTTCCATGCAGATATGATTATAGGAGCTAAATGGCTTTTATACGTGGGAAAATAGTTCGTGCAGCATTGAGAGCCGCCACCAGAATCCACTGGAGGTTCACACCCGTTGCAATAAAATGATATTGTCTTGTCCACGCCTTTTCTCACGACAGTCTTCGGTTTTAAGCCAAAAAACAAGCTTGACAGGCAAATGAGCGGATTTAATGGTAGCAATATAAAACATCTAAGAAAACAGTCTAAGAAAATCAATATAAAAAAATAATCACTTAAATTAGGGTCCATTCTGACAAATATTCAATCAAAACTGAAGCGAACTTCTGAGCTATTTGTCAATTCTTAAATTTTATCGTTTTTTATTGGTTTATGTATTGTTTTCCCAACTATGTACCTTTCACAGGTGAAAAGGTCAGAATATGTACCAAATATGTATGAAATCCTAAAATATGTAGGTACATATGTTGATGTAAAATTTTCTGAAATATAAGCAAATATGCAAAATCAAGTATAGCTCAATCGACTCTACTTTGCATGAAACGTCAAAAGCCAAGACCTCAGCGTCGTACCTTTCGCCCAGAAAAATATGTATTTACATAGAAATCCGGGCTCTGGCAATCTCTCTCAATGTTTTGTTTGCGGTAGTCAGTTTCTTGTTCAGTTAGGTTGGTGATAATTTTATTGCATGTCATTTAAACATTTCCTGAAAGACCCAAAGTTGATAAAAGCTGAGAAGAATATTCTGATTTCATTGCTCAAAAGAAGTATGTTTAACAGTGACAAAGACTGATAGCTTGAGCTGGGTTTGCACTACGAGCTGACGAACGACCGTCGCAAGAATAATTTTGTATGTTAATACAATTGAATACAAAATTTATATCGCAAACGGGGCCAGATCAATTCAAGTGGAGACCATGAGCTGGCAGTAACTTGCAGTAGTAGCAAGTTTATTCATTCCAGTCACTTGACGGAGTGACTGCAAGTATAAATTAATTACGAGTGGGAGCATTACTATTTAAACATGGTCAGTTTAATAGAACTTCTCTGATTGACGTATTCATTCTCTCAGAGAGCTTTGCTTCTGCCCGCACACCAAAAAGGTTTCCAACGTTCTTGGTCTTTATCGGTCGGTCCAATCTCATAGAAGTCCAATGCTTCATCCAATCTTCCACACTTAAAAGTACTACAATTGAACATAGAAATGAATGACAGTTAGTTTAGATTTGGAAAGCTGTAATTTTGGTTCGCAAACCACCAACGGGACTCGCTAAGTGGCGTCAAGCTCTCTCCAATTTGACTACAATTGTTGTTCCGTGATTATATGTCCAATAAATGCCTAGTCCTTTAACCGACCTGATCTTTGCAAATAACGACAAATAACTAAATTTCTACAATGTTTTCTTTAGAATTGAAGGTCCAGCCAGCTCATCTAATCTCGAGCTATCGCCAGGACCCCGGGGCATGTAACTGATTCCAACACTACGTAAAGCCATAAAAATCACCAGTGTGATTCAGACACTGGTAATGAACTATCTACTTTAATTCAACTTGTTCAGTGATTTATCAGGGGTAGGAGTTGATTTTACCATTTTTTTTAATGAGCATTTTGTTGCAAGGGAAATGAGGTCTGAAAAAAACAAAGTTTGTTCTTGCAGCTGGGTTACATCCAAGGGATATAGATAGAGAAAGCATGATGCCATTAACCTACTCCGTGGGTTATGCTTTGGTCAACATCTCAGTTATCGTTTAGGCCCTCGATTTCTTTTACAGTTCAAAATAATCTTAGCTTAAGATTATCATTCGTGCAGTAGACCTTAAAAAAAGAACCTGTAGTTACTGCAGATATTGATAAGTAATTACAATTTTTCGAAACTAAATTTTTAGATTAAGTGAGGCTCCGCATAATAAAATTCTTGTATGGTATTCCTTTGGTTATCTCCGATATGCATAAATTTTTCGTCAATTTTCAAGGTAAAATTTGCTTCTGGGTTCCCAGGAAAATCCCTGTAATCGTAACACCGGTACTTAAATGCCTGTGAGACTTGCTAAAATAACATTATGCATAATTTTAGACTTTACAACTCTTTTCCATTTACCGTAATAACACTTAATTACCTCACCAACCCAATATAGCGCCCTGTTTTCCGAGAAAATAATCGTGTCAGTTAAAATGGATTTCCTTGACGTCCACTTCTTGACCTTCGACCGGAGTCAATCTGAATAATTCTTCCAAAAAAATTCCCAATGAGCATGTTACACTAATCATCAGTGGCGCAACCACGAAAACTTTCGTGTGTAAGACAATGGAGTCAGAGAAACCTTTGTTGAAAGCAAGTTTATTGGTCATGACACGACGGTCATATTGTAAGTTAGAATGTTACTTTCCATGCTGACATGATTATAGTAGCGAAATGGACCTACATGGCTTTTATATTTTGGGAAATACCCCGTGTAGCATTGAGTTTCACTACCGGGATCCTCTGGAGGTCCACACTTAATCCAATAAACTAAACTGTCTTGTACACTCATTGCTAGTTGAAGTACATTAGCCGTTTATTTCTTGGTTCTTTAAGAGAATGAAGCGTACAAGCTCCTAATTTTGTGACATGACACGAATTAATCTGCTAATCACGCATGGAATGGCTAAGTGGCGTCAAGCTCTCTCTACCTTGAACATCCTCAAGGCTTTTTCTTATTCTGTTTCTGACGAAAACAGCTCATGTGTTTCAAATTAAAAAGTCACGTAACCACGATAATTTTATCTGTTACATACAATACAATAATGCCGAGGCTGTTCTAGCTGTTTTGACACAATGTGATTTTAATTTCGAGAACTAATACCTAAGGCTGAGGCATGTATTGTATAGGCCCTAGTGTAAAATTGTGAATCCTGAATACAGTGCACTTTTGATAAATTGAAGTTGAACAATCGCAAGACTGAACGAAAATTTAGAAGTAGCCAGTAGTGTTTCCCAAGCTTCACCATCTACCTATTGTTTAACCCCATGAATGATCTCACGATTGACTAATTGGCGTCATGCTTTCTATAGTTTACCGTTGCTTGTTTTCGCTCCAAAGGTGTTCACCCCGTCTTAGTACCTAACCTATAACGCAGTGCATTAGATTAGATCAGAACAAGAACGTCACAGGAGTTTGAAACTATCCTGGCTCCCAGCCAGGTCGTTAGGGAGCATTCACAAATTACGTCATCACATTTCTCGCATTTTTCCCCCCCTCCTTCCCTAAAATCATCACATCGTAATCTCACGCAAACCCCCTCCCTCCCTCTAAGTCATCATTCTCATCATCATACTTGAATAAAGCTTAATGGACGCTAGGATTTCTTGTGTGCAGATATTTTTATTCAGCTTCTACTATTTCAGGACGTATCCAATCCAGCAAATTAGGAAATATTTCAATATCACTGTCCACAGGTGCCTGTTCAGCATATCTTGAAACGACTTCGTTAATTGTTTCTTCAATCGACTCAATTGAACTCACATGACGATACTTCTTGTGAGTAACAAGAGCGGATTTGCTGACGAAGTAGGCTTTGCAAGCACTGCAGATTCACTCAGGCAATACATTCTTCAAACTTGGACAGTAATAATCAAATGGCAATCCTGCGGTTCCTTCCCATGGAGGTTCTATGCCTTTCATCAAATTTCTTTCACCAAGATCACCAAAAAACCCATCATCTTCTGTAGACTCACATGAAGATGGTCCCACATCTGAAAGTTTGAATTTTACCGGAGCCGGTAGAAACCCTTCACTGAGGAGGGATCTAAAATTAGTTTTTGGAGGGGCACAACACTGTCGATTTCCGCATTTAGCAATTTGCAGGCAGTACTGTGACTGCCGGATGTGAGCTTCTTTCCATTCTTGAGTCAAGAAGGAAACATTAATTTCAGCATCTTCGGTGTCACCGGGTTTGATATATTTAGCAACACCTGGAAAATCGTCGATCAAGTTTTCGTTCCACACCTCTGCCAGCGTTTCTCCAGCCTTTCCAAAGTTCTGAAGCTCGAGATCTTTGTCCACAGTGCGACCGGTAGAGTCCAAGTGTGATCCAAAGTGATCTGCCGGAAGAATTATACCTGATAAGTAAGGCGACCCAAATTCTGCTTTTTTTCGACCCCCAATTCTGCTTTTTTGGAATTGAAATTCTGCTTTTTCTGCTTGAAGATTTTTTGCTTCTGCTCCAAAGCAGAACTGCTTTTTTAGACTTGTTGATTCAATTTTTTGAAAAAATCTTCGCAGAATTAAAATTTTTAATAGCAGTTATACAAGAAGGCGTTAAAATCTTCACTCAAGCTCACAATTCAAGCACTTTCAAAATGAAGGTTGACTACTGGTGACCGTTCTACAATGAAATTTTTTATTCCAACTTCGGGGGCTCAATGAGAAATTCCCCCATTAGACTCCAAATAGTAGTAGCCAGGCTAATAAATGGCGAGAAAATCATCTTTTTTTGAAAATAAAATAAAATCAATGTTAAAGTTCATGAAAAATTACATTTTTTTGTAAAATTTCCCCGAAATTTTTACATTTTGCCTATAATTTTTCAATTCTGCTTTTAAATTCGGATTCTGCTTTTTCTGCCTTTTCTGCTTTTTCTGCTCTCAATAAAAGCAGATTTAGGGG
>JAQIWI010000942.1:0-20593 GCA_034698825.1 Deuterosminthurus bicinctus | reverse complement strand
GAAACGAGAACGAATATTCCATTCCCGACAATAACTTCTCCTTGTAGAACCAGACTTGAAAGTACTTGGAAAACGTACAGACGTCGTACAAATATTCTATGAAATATAACTACTGCGAATGCGAAGGCCGCGATTCCCACCGAAATCCATATGGGTAGCCCGAAAGGCAAAAAAACGTTGTATGACAAACCCAACCCTCCTGCTTCCTTGTCCATGCAATAGCAAAATCCAATTTTCGTTGGATTCAAAAAAATGTATTTTACCCAATTGTACAACTCAACGTACTCCAGTCTGCCCAAAATAGTTAGCGGGTCCATCCCCCGTACATAGTCAAAATCTATTCCCTCAACGCTGGCATTCACAATATTCGCAACTGTGAGAGGAATAAGAGCATAAACCTCTGCTGCGGAACCATAGAACTCCGTTCTGCCATTCATGATCTGTCGCCAAGATTTTGATGCTAGAATATTGTAGTCCAGCACTGGAGCATTGTCATAGAACGGAAATACTATTATGGGCCACAAGTTGTAATTCGCGGACGTGAACAAGTGTGAGCGCGGAAATATGCGCTTGAAGCAGGCCAACACTAATCCGTGTACGTCCACAGGCACGGGACAATGGAGACAATGAGAACGTCTTGCAGACTCCACGTTTTCCATGCTCTCTTCATAAATGGTTCCCCATCATCGTCTGAAAACGCCAAGCATTTAAACATTTGAAAATTGTTCATTGATAAGAATGACTGTGGTCTAGCCGTTTTTACCTTGAAAAAAGTCTCGAATAGCATCACAAATGACCAAAGTACTCAACTCCTTGGAAACGAAGGCCACATAGGCTATAAAAAGGGCCGCAACACTGTAAGCACTTAAAGCAAAATGGATGGGGAAGTGAAAGAGAACAAAATTGTTGGGAATAATCAACGAGCGAAATAGCTGGAGGTTCACGTTGATGAAATACGCAGTTGAGAGGAGAAAGTTTAATTTCCACAAGCGACAGCGGATTTTAGAGTGTCGTTTCACTACCACGAACTTAGTACTGTCAAAGTGCAACGGAAGAAAATTTATTTGACTGTAAAACTGAAATATTTTGTAAGTCAGACCAACGTCTTTTTTTGTTATCATTGCTTTAAATTAAAAAGTCCGTCTGGGCTTTAAAAGGCTGGACCGTAAAACTTGATCGAAAATTGGAACTTCTAGCTCAATACTCCGTGGCTGTTAACACCGTTCTGAAAAACTTAGCAATTACAGAGTATAAAGTCACTCTGTAGTGCGAGGGTTAGTCACGGAGGGGAATACCAATTACTTAAACAAACTATTGAAAGTCGACAAGTAATTTAGCAGAGCACACCAAAAAGCAGTGCTTTTAGGTGTTAACCAAATAAAAGCGCCACTTATTTGTTGTCAAAGTTTGCTTTAGAAGTCAATTATAATCAGTTGCATCGCCTCTAATAGTTCATTTTACATACGGAATCAACTTTTAAATTGGAATCAATTACATTTAAATGGAGGAGTCCCTACGCCGTATTATCTTTCGCCTCTCTCGATCGCCATGGCCTCAACATTGGGCATTGGGAGTACCTTTGGAAAAGCTTACAAAGTAAATAGAGTTACGTAGTATTTGAGCAGCTATTGTGGTGGGTGCTTTGAGAAAAACAGGCTAGTTTTCAACTTAAGCATTGCATTGCAAAAATGTTCAAATTCTCATTAAATTTAATTTCTTCGTGGGATTTGAGGCCTCTTATTGTAGCTCTTCATAGCAACCTATCCACTTTGTCCAGACGTTTTTTATTACCAAGCTTCAAGTTTTCATCAGACACTTTGAGCTGATAAGAACCGCTTCTGTCCTCGCACCAATAACAGAACTGCATTTTCCTTGAAGTGCCATCCCCATCCAGTGCCACATTGACAACATAGCTCCCAGAATATTTAATTTGAGGGATGAATAGTCTTTGATAACCAAAACAACTTCAGGCAGTTGGGAATTGTCCTTGTATTGAAACTTGACTTCCCTGATAATACTTTTGTAATAAGTCACGCGCAATCAGAAACTATAGTAGCACCAGGTCGGCCACCGTCGTCCATTTCCAGTCCGGTTTCGCAAATTGTTACTCACTAACAACCTCAATGTGATGATCAGGAGACATAGTGTGCAAATCTAAAGCTACAATATTCCTTTTCTTGAATAATTTCTTCTTACATTGGTCATAGACTATCTCAATACTCAGCACAAGCCCTGCGATTACATTTGAAATTATCCAAACAAAGATAACAGCCTGAATATTCTCAATTTTCAAAAGTCCCACTGCTGAACCGTCTTCTGCAACTTTACTATCCCATCGCAAACGCTGTGCATTCCTTGCTTCTACCTTCGATTCCTTCGTAACAAAACTTGTCAATTTGTTCATTGCTGTGTCAGAAGTGTAGGAAACAAGCTCATATATATATCTGTAAATGAATACTAAGGTTGGAATAATGAATGAATATGGTAATCATCATGAATGTAAGGAATGATAAGAAATAGTTTTAAGTCCAGTGACCGAGGTTTCCTTGTAAGGACTCTCGCACTGTTAGAGTCAGTCTGTCCATGGGACCCAAACTACACACACTTATTTCTACGGTTAAAACTCTATCTGTTGTTAATAAAGAGATTCCTTGTTCCACAAAACACACTGCTCATTTCTTAGCACTATCTCCGAACCTAAAGGGAACAAATAGTTCCCTACAGAAGCGATTTTGATAATACCCACTTCTTCAAGCCTTTTAAGTATGCCATGAATAATGTCAGAATTAGGGGGGAAATTAACAAGAAAACTAATGCCCTTTAGAGCAGGCTCCAACGCTTTAAAGCACTTGCGATCTTGCAATATTTCGTTATATGCCGCGACAGTCGCACTCACCTCGAATTCGGCGCAGACGAAGGCAGTTTTGTCTTCATAGATTAACTGCCTAAATAATTCTTCTAAATCATTGATTTGGACGTAATTGTCCAAAGTATTCAGTTCTTTTAAGGAAACTTTCCACCTTAGAAATGTACTTGTACCTTCCTCCCCAAAATTTAGTACTTTGAATCCTGCCGCAGCCAACTCATCAAAATTCTTAACTGTTTGGTGGGTGCTCGGGACAACAAGGACACTTTCAATTACGCTTGTGTAAAACGTTGCCAAAATGGCACATGTCACCACCCAGAGGACGGAAACGAGGACGAATTTTCCATTCCCGACAATAATTTGTCCTTGTAGAACCAGACTTGAAAGAACTTCGAAAACGTAGAGACGTCGTAGAAATATTTTATATAAAAGAACGACTGCGAGGGCCACGATTCCCATCGAAGTCCATATGGACAGCTCAAAAGGCAAAAAAATGTTATATGACGAACCAAGCCCTCCTGCTTCCTTGGCCATGCAAAAGCAAAATCCAATTTCCGCTGGATGCAAATAAATGTATTTCGCCAAATCGTTCAACTTAATGTAATCTAGTTTGCCCAAAATAGTAAGCGGGTCCATCTCCCTTACATAGTCAAAATCTATTTCCTCTAGGCTGGCATTCACAACATTCGCAAGTGCGAGAGGAATCAGAGCATATACCTCTGCTGCAGAACCATACAACTCCGTCCTGCCATTCATGATCTGTCGCCAAGATTTGGAGGCTAGAATTTTGTAGTCCAGCACTGGAGCATTATCATAGAACGGGAATACTAGTATGGGCCACAAGTTGTAATTCGCGGACGTGAACAAGTGTGAGCGCGGAAATATGCGCTTGAAGTAGGCCAACGTTAATCCGTCTACTGCCGCAAGCTCAAGAAATCGTTCATTCTGGTTCTGCGTTGATGTAGAGAAAAGGCAAACGGAATTGACCGGACTGCAGAATAGCACTAGAGGAACAATGTCAAGCAGGATGTAAGAACGTAAGCCAGATTTGACGACGAAAATGAACGACCAATTTTGTTGTCGAAGCGAAAGGGACATGAGCGGGGCAACATTGGCATTAAATTGCTGGTGAAACCACATCGAGTGACCTGCTGTCATATCCATTGGGTCAGCAATAATGCCATATACGAGATGATATTCTTTCTCAGGAATTACTTGGAACTTCGAGACTATGCTGACTGAAAGATCCAAGAAGTTTGTTTTATCGGCGCCGTAGAGAGAGTGGACGGTACAGTGAGTGCGACTGGTCCAAATTCTGTTGACTGCGGACTTGGACCAGAGTTGAGTGGCTAAAATTATTGGCCATTGTGAGAAGGAGTTGAAATGTTGGTGGTAGTCATCAAGATTGTCATAATAATGAAATATGCGGTGGCAATGGTTAACTATGCCTAGAACATCGTCTATTTCAATACGCTCTTTTAAAGATTTTGAGTGTGGAGGTGACTGAATACGAATATCAAGATTAAATGAATTTGTTGCTGTCGCCAGAAGTAGCACATGAAAGATTCGGACAGTAAGAGTCATCTCGAAGCTATTTTGCGAGCGAGAACCCTTAACGGACTGGGTGGACGATGGGCTCAGTTGAGGCTCTTGATTGTTGTAGCACAGTAGTGGTAAAAACATTGATGCTATCAGTTGACAAACTTTACTTCTACTTAACCCGTCTTTAGTTCGTAGTTATGAGAAGTAAATCTACAATTTATGGTTGTATTTGTATTTTAAACTTGTCAGCGGTAGTTGAATGATGTTAGTAAAATACTTGCAAGGCTGTAATCATAAACTTGAGTTTCAAAGTTCCAATGAAACATAAGCCTACTAAGATGAAAATCTCACACAACGTTGTGAAAGTTGTTTACAATGCAGCAGTGCCACTGTCGTGTATATTTATTATATTGTAAGAATATGAGGAAACTTTTAAAGCTGAGCTCGAAAGAAGTTGAAAAAAGACACCCGATATTCTCCATTACCTCATGAATTGCTTTGTCACTAAGAAGTAGTCAGTTAAGTTCAAGATTTAAGTCTAGATTTGGGCATGGATACCTTCTTTGATGCTAAGCATGCAAAATTTTGTGGTGGTTTAGTCAAGTTAGCTAAGACAGTGATCAGAACATTAACATGAACTTTGAGTTCGAGCTTTGGCAGGCGCCTACAATATCAAAATCTCACGGAACGTTGAACTATTAAAAGAGTTCCAATGTCATGTCGCTTTTTTGTTTACTTTTAGAATGAGATAAAACTACAGCTTTTAGTGCTGTAAGTTTTGTAGATTGACTGATTGAATGAGAAACATTTTGGTGCGCTAAACAAGAGGGAAAGCAAATCAGCTCAAATGTTGGCCAAATCCGGTGATCCATGCAGCACTAGCACTACTCGCAACATCAGAGAAAAATGGGCCCAGCTCTTAAATGCTAGCAAATAAATTAAATTTGGTAACGGTCACTTCAAACGGTCGGCTGAATCACCCAATGATCCCTCGCTTGAGTATTTACGCCCCAGTAATGTCTGTCTGCTATCTTTTACATTAGCTTTTCATCTAACCCACACAAGAAACACGTTGATAAACATACGGCTGAGGCAAGACCACTGCAAGTCACTGATAGTTTGTCTGACTGACACAGTTGCTTGTCACACACACAGGACTACGAAGTTGAACGACCTTTACATCTGTTGATGATGACGGAACACAAGCAGTGCATTTGTTAAGAATGCGACTTTGTATAACTGTGAATTATGTGTGTGTGTGAGGATTCAGCCACAAAGCCAGACATGAATAATTTAGAGTATCTGCAGTGATCAAGGCAACGACGCTTGCATTGCTCACTGTACACACATAACTGCACTGGTCCATACGCAGAACTAACCTATTCCCGTTCTATTTGTGGACTTGTGGACTTGTTTGTGCACGTTCACATAATGTACATTCAATTTTTACTGCAAGTTGCCCTATGCTTTAATATTGTAACTCAATGCAATGTAGTAGTTCCTTTGCACAGTCTGTAGATAGAGCGTAATACATGTAGACTGATGAGAACGGCTTTAGTTATGCACTTCATATAAAGTGTAGGATAAGCGACTGTCTCGCCAGTTTTTTCCTTCAATAATCCAAGTATTCAATGGATGGACAAGTACTGACCAGATAGACAATATAAAAGCAGTTGGCTCTTCAGGCTGAACTCGTCTTGTAAGATAAGGAGTTTCTTCTTGAAAAGAATTGACTCTCACACCGTACCCCATCCATTACATTTTACTGCAGTGCTATTTAGTCGGGCTGCTGGGAAGCATGCGAAAGCCTCGGTGAGGCTCTTAGCCTGACTGGGGATTCAATGTTCCCAACATTGCGTTATTGTTCTGATGTTTATAATCGGACATCATTGCATAATTAAAGATCAACATTTCAGGTAAACAGTCAAGTTCAACTTATTCGATATTGTTGGTTTCTGTTGATAATGACCCGGCCATTTTTATATTAGCAAACGCGGCGTTTTGAGCGAATGAATTTACGTGTGACCTTGGACAACAAGACATTGCATTGGAGCAGTCATAGTTCAACCTGATGGTAAGAAGCTTTGTGTGGGTTAGGCAAACTTATAACTTTGCTCACATATGCTTGATTCACAAGTTTTGACGCGAACGTCTGCAACGTACATTTCTCCATTAAAATCTGAATGATTTGAATTACTTTAGGGACCAATCCGCGGCGTTACATAGAAGTACAACTCTGACGAATTGAAATGCCTTCAAACAGTGAGCCTGATATGAGGGACGTAAGAAAACTAGAAAAAAATCCGAAGAAAGTCAATAATATATGAAAAACAACGGCACTAGAAATTTCGAATATCAAGCTTGGAATAATGCAGGCGAAAAACTGGGTCACCCCTCTGACAGAAAAATGGATCAAGAATCCGGGGACTTCAAACCGCCGATGATTTAGAACCGAAAATGAATGAAAAAGTCGACTTAAATTTTAAATTTAGTGCTCTGCTACCTTTAAATGAGCCAGAATGTCGACAGTACAATTTGACATTGCCACCTGGAGAAATTTGTGTACTTAATGGGCCATACGGTTCCTGTTGTTCTGGTGGAAAAATTCACAAGGGTAACTTTTATAAACTGAATTGACTTTAACATTTGAATCAATTACACGCTACATCCTTGGGCCGCATTCTCATTCGCCTCTCTCAATTTGCATGAACTGAACACCGGGAGCCCCATTGGAAAAACCTAAAGTAAATAGACTTGCACAAGCCCATGCATATGTGCATTAATTGTGGTTAAGTGTTGTTTGAGAAAGGACGCGTTTCGTAAAGGACGAAAGCAAATAATTCTATAGCTACGGCCGCAGCCGAGCGAGGCCCTACACCCACACGGCCCGACTTAACCATTCGGCATCAAACGATGAGAGTAGACGGAGCATAACACAAACTCTTCTACTTGCATTACTCCAGCAAAGGCTTTTCTATGGGCCAAATTTAGAGAGTACTAAGAAATCATGAAGTGCTGCTAGAATTAGCTGAATTTGCACAATGAATAAGTGGCAACGAATTAAAAACTCTGAAAGAACAATTCCACTGCCCAATCTAGACAAATTTGTGCTCCGACTGGCTATAAATACAATTAATCTTGGTTGCTTTCTTAAGTGCGTCCCTTACAAGCTTGAAAATCCAGAAGATTACACATCAATCAATCTCAAGTTTAATGCTTGGCGTCAATTTAGGTTTGTGGCAGCGCTGCTCTGTCTTCATTCTATTTCCCAGTGGGCTCATTTCCTCCAGTACACTCATTCTCACGGGCTAAATGTTCAAGCTTGTCTCCATTTAAACTTTCTGGCAATCTACACCTTTTCATTTCTCTTCTCTCTCCAACTGATTTTGAACCCTCATTCTCTAATGGACGTGCGAAATCAAATCCAAGGGATGCAAAGGAGCTTTCACAATTCTTGGACTCATCATCCAGTTGTCATT
Source organism: Deuterosminthurus bicinctus (assembly GCA_034698825.1). Classification (NCBI taxonomy): domain Eukaryota; kingdom Metazoa; phylum Arthropoda; class Collembola; order Symphypleona; family Bourletiellidae; genus Deuterosminthurus; species Deuterosminthurus bicinctus. The sequence goes on along the minus strand of JAQIWI010000942.1, from coordinate 12,706 downwards.
TTGATGGTGGTGGCCATGCAGGGGTTCCTCATCATTGTCCCAATCATATCTGTGGGACTGTACATTCTGGACTCCACGTTACCAGTGTTTGTAGTTTCCAATTTTCTCAGAGTTGGGATGAGTCCTTTCACTAACTCCCAAAGCATCATCTTCCACGTGATTGCGGCAGCTTTAGAATCGGCCTTGCTCTTTTTCAGCGTCGTCACAATTTTCTCTGTGAGTCAGACATGCGCAATCCTTGACGTCGCAATGAATACTTGGATGGAGGACCTCAGGTAAAGACAATTGTCAGAATCAAAATCAAGTTTTCACTAAGTCAGCATCTTTTGTCATAAAACTGTGCTTCCTTTGTTTTAGAAATCGCATGAAACAGACCAAAATCTTGAACTTCCGGTCTTGGACGTCCTTTGAAAACCTTTACCGAAGGATTCAAATGTTCTCTATACTCGCAAATGACTTCTGGGGCCCGATAATCATTCCAGGTTGTACTGTACTCGTTGTTCTTTTGTCTTTCAGCTCCATCTACTGCACTCTCCGCCTCCATGGACTTCTACACCCGTTCATCTACGCATTCTTTCCGACCCTTGCAGCGTTCATGGTGGGCGGAGTAGTATTCGGTGTGTTTGGTCTGCTGTCAAAAGTGAACCGAAATGCGGATGCTTGCGTGGAGGAGATTGTAACTGAAGGAAGAAAACTAAGGGTTCTGTGGGTTTGGAATGGCGATGGGCATAGGAGCATGGTGCTTGTTGGGAAGAAGTTGAAGACTTTGAGGAGTTTTGGGGTTGAGAGTCGGACTTTTGGGTACATTACACTGAATACTCAGTTTGACATGTTGGACCAGATCATTAATTACGTCATTTTGCTTCTGTCTTTGTAAAATATGAATGAATGAATACAACCAGTGTTGGGCAAATTCCCGGCAATCTAAATTCGTGGAAAGTTTCCGGGAATCTTTGGGAATTTTGGGAATCTTATGGGAATCATTGGGAATCTAGCAATATCTAATAAGTTTACTGGAATTCCTGACTTTTAAGCTGACAAAATTGCAGCAATAAAAATGCCTGGCAATGTGGACTGCTTGTTACAGCTCTCGGAGGTAATATCTCAGATTGATGCCATAGGATATTCTCTACTTTCGTCTTGCCCTCAATCTCAGTATTCTAGCCAGTTAAACAAAATAACAAAAGGTCAATTTCTGCAGTAATATCTGATTTCTTAGAAGTCAAATTGATTTTTAATTAAATTAAATGAACGTAAACAAATAATGCACTCCAAAAAATTTTGCGGTTTCAGATTTTGAGTCGCAAAATTATTTTGAACTGAATACGTAACAAGCTTTCAACTTTTTCGGCTTTGCTTTTTTGGCTACATCATTTCCGGTTCCTTGGCTATTATTTTTAGCCCATTTTATTTCTAGTTTTAATATGAAGCAACATTAATGATTTGTTTGCACAATAATCTATTATGTATTTTAATGAAAAGTATTTGTTCAACTCTTCTTTGAAAGTTTGGAAATTCGATCCCTTTTAGTAGTTATGTGTCAAAAGGATGCATTCATTTCAAATCAAAACTTACACTTAGTCAAAACCTTCAGATTTTGTCCAAAATAGTGCATAAAGCGATCTGAATAACACAAACGGGTTGCATTGAAGTCAGTTAATATGACGTAAATTGCGTTTTTTGGGAATTATTGCCCACCAAATGAAGATTTCCAAGATTTCCGAAGATTTCCATGAAGGTTCCCATAGGTCATGATTCCCAAAGTTCCCTGACCTGTGGAAAATTTCCGGAAAATTCCCGGGAATTCCCGGCAGTTGCCATTTGGCAAGATTCCCATTCCCAACACTGAATACAACACATTGATAAACAAAACCATTGAAAGGTTACTGCTTTAAGTCTTTCATTTTGGCCCACCCGGAACTGAGATATGAGCTCAGTTTAATTTGCTCGCATCACGTCATTATTTACATTTCAAATGGTAAGACTGTTAGCGTTATATGACACCGCCAGAATTTTATACAGCTACAGATTAATGTAAAGAACAATGCGACAAGAGCAAAAGCTTTTGTCGCTTTGAAGCTTCACAGCAATCACTTGAATCCCTTGAAGCCCATAATTGTATCGCTATTCTCATTACAGAAATCCATTCAAAGGATTATAGGCTTAAATAAGACCAACTTAGTCATTTATGATGTTTATGCCCGTTGAATTCACCAGGATTAAAATTCAGGTATAAATACAAATTCTGCTGACAGTGCAAATTCACATTTACAACTCACTTCCTTGTGACTCTAATACTTTTCCTGATTTGTTCCTATTTATAACCAAGATGGCGTTCCCTCAGAAGGTAATCAATATTGTTCTTATACTCTGAATCTTTTGCACAATTTTTTTAAAAAAAAATCTTGATTTAATTTTACAGTTGGTCATTGTGGTGGCTTTGGCCATCTTGGGCGTTATGTACCAAGATGTTTTGGCACAGAGTAGTGAGAGTGTGCCCACAACCACAGCTACAACCACTACCACAACCAGTACTGCATCAACAACCACAGCGTCTACTTCAACATCAGCTGCCCCTTCTTTATGTGCCGGTTAGTTTTTTGTTTAATATTCGGCCTCTCATTTAGGCATCTGACTGCATGCAAACTGAGGATAGATATTTAATAAAAAAAATTAATCTACAGGCGCGCAACCAACTACATGGGACAAATGCACAGCGGCTGGAACATTTAAGTCGGTGTCCTATTGTTACTTCAACACCAACGCAGCTGCATTTGTCTACCGCTATGATTTCTTCAAGTGTGTCCGAAGTAGCTTGACCGGTGGTTGGTTCATGTACCGGCAGAACTGCACAGGTCCAACTCCCATCGTGGCTGGCGAGCCGTTCAATAGATTTAATCCAAGCAGTGGCAAGTGTGACCTGCCAGTACCTTCTACACAATAATGGGCTGAGCAGTCACAGGTTAAAGCCTTTTAAGGTCAAGCCCTACAAATTGTAAGCTTGATTTAAACTTTGTAGGCTTGATGAATAAAATTGCATCTAAATTGAATCAAAATCTCTTGTTTATTTCACTGCTTAAACAGTTGCATGTTTAAGCAAACGAGCATAATATTTGGTTTGTTGTGCATGCGCTTAGTAGATCAAGGTCGAGGTTTAAAGTTAAAGGAGAAAGTTTGCACAGTTGGCTACCTGGCACAGCTGCTGAATTTTGACTTTGAGAGTTCAAGGACGTTAAAGACTTGCCTGAAATATCAAATCATCCTGATTTTTTCCTGTTGAGCTGGAATAAAAATACATTTTCCTCACATTCGAACTGCTGCTCATTAGCTTTAATCCAGCTCATTTCTGGTTAGCTAGAGCTCTTTGCAACAACAACTGCAATTCAAACTTGTAGTTCTGTCGCGTACAAATTGTATCGCCTGATTGAAAGTTTTTCTTGCAAATATCTGAATGGCATTTCAAAAGAAGGTGAGCATACTTTATAATCGCCCCGTTTAAAACCGTATAACTGAAGGCTAAAGGCCGGTTGTAACTCTAGCCTACGACTTATGCTATTATTTTAGTACGTCATTGTGATAACACTGACCATCCTGGGGATTACAATTATGATCCAAGATGCGCAGCAAGGGTCCTCGATGACAAATGTAGCCATTCCAAGGCGACTGTGCTCTCGTAAGCTTTGACACGCTTCTTCAGCTTGTCAATTAAAATAACAGTAGTGCCATGATTAAATTCTCTAATAAAAATATTAACTTGGTTTTGCAGGAACCAATGCAAGCAAGATGGAATTTTATTCTTGCAGAGACCGCCAGCGTCGTAGTATCGCCAACAGACAAGAAAAAGTGCAAGGCAGTTTGTCTGCTGCTATAATTTTTACTCTTGGGAGGCAAATGGTTGGAACTGTATCTTTACTCGCAGCAACTTCTCCTTTCCAGTCGTTGTCTTCGGGCGTAGTCCATTGCTTAGTGGGCTCAATTCAGTTGCCAAAAAATGTCGCTTCAAGCCAATGGCTACCTCAAAATGTCAAGCAAAGTCGCACCAAACAAACTTTTAAAGTTCAATTCCATTTTTTACAGCTGACCCAAGGATGATAAAGTCTACTGCAAATTGATCAATTTGAAGTTAATTAAACATATTTTATTGAGGCTCTACTTGTACTGTTCTCTCATTTGAAATCCCACTCGTCTGTATAATAATAATATCTTTTATCTAATCTAATCTTTGAGGCTGTAGTAAATCCAGGAAATGAGGGAAGTCTGATGTCAATAATATACAAAATATATAGACCAAATTATCATACTGATTCCAAAATTAGGCATTCAGCATAATGGCACTGTGGGCACAAGTTCGGCATGCTAGAGACGAGGTTCAGAGAAGCAATTTCAAGTTCTTTTTGAACAACAAAGAACTTCTCGAAAATACCAAGAGTACTACACGTTGGTGTATCCAAAGTCCACACGAGAAGCTATTAAATTCTCAACGTGACTGAAACAAGAAATATGACAGCTACCAAAATTTTCTTTCAATGGTTCATAGGCAAACTTTCACTTACCCAATAAATCCAGCATTTCTAGATTCTTCAGAAAAGAATTCTCTCAACAAAGCAAATCTTGGACGAGATGAACGTTCAGCAACCCTACAGCATAGCACTGAAGGATTTCGTATCTGCAAGTCCAACCCCATGTTTCAGTCAATTATGAAAAATGAAGAACGTATTTTATTTATCTGTAAATTACATCCCATTCGTGGCATAAGTGGCCTTTGGTAGGCGGTGCCCTTGCTCCAAGTAATCAATAAATTCCCTACCAAACGCAAGCCCCTCGTATGGCTGTTGGCCTAGTGAAAATATCTCCTATGCGGTTACACCAAAAGCCCAAATGTCAGAGTCGGTTGAAAATTCCCGTCGTGTGAGCAGCTCCAGGGCAGACCATTTCCATGGGAGCATCCGCTTCAATGATATTTTTAGCTTTAAAAGAGCTTGGGACCCATTTCCTTCAAGTTTATTAAATGTTTCACGTACCTGCCGCTTCATCGTATATTCGGAATTACCATAAAGTTGTTTGGATAGTCCAAAATCAGTTATTTTCACTATATTGTCTTTGAAAACCAAAACATTCCGTGCAGCCAAGTCACCATGTACGATCTATTCTTCGTACAAATTAGAGGTAAAATCCTTGCATTAGAAGCGATACATATCTTAAAAGTTGATTGATTTCATGTTACAGACCTTGACGGATTCCAAATGCTGCATTGCACAAGCTATTTTAGTACTCATATCATTCGCACAACAGCTTTTAAAGCAGAAAATAAAAGCCACTGACACTTTCCCTCGTCGGTGCCATCGGGGCAGCCGAGTGTTCCGTTGCAAAGATCTGCCAGGTCAACTAAAGTTTGATTCGCGCATATCCATTTCGGGAAATCCCCACCAAACCCGATGCGTTCTCCGTTATCATCTTCAGGGCTGAAAATTATCGGCGTGTATGAAGATACAGCATCTATTGCACGGTTCCTCAATTTTTCATGTATTGCAGACTCTGTGGACCAGAGCAAAGCTTGCATTATACAAACCGCTTTAAATACTAACAAATAATTCCTGAAATGATTACCTTCACAAGTCCGACTATCTATCTTCAGATGCATGCCAGTTGGACAAATGCACCTGAAGTATTTGTGAGTAAGCAGACAAATATGAGAGCAGAGGCCCCCAGCACAGTGATTTATTCGATCCAGTAACTGTCCTTCCCGATGATATAATCTCATTTCAAATACGCTTTCTTTCCAGTTAAACACCTGGAGAGTTTCTTTCCAAGGGCAATCATACTTTTTGCACCTCTGAATCGTTGCAGCATTTAGCCAATACAAGAACTCCCCTCTCACTGCAATACTCCTGATATACTCTTTCGGCGAAACATCAGCCCGGAATACCTTGAAATCCAAGTCGATCGTTACGATTTTAGAATAACTCCAAACATACAGTTGAGAATCTTGGTTATCAATAATCAAATCGCTCCAAAAGTCTTTATTTATTTTTGTCGTTTCAGCTGAAGATCCGTCCATGCATGCGCGAATGATCGAATTCTGTCCTTGTATTGCAACCCAGAATATTGTTCTGCAAGCAGTGACGTAATAAAATGAATTTACAGGATTTCTTCCACAAAAGATCAAATTTGTTATCAAACCCTGAACGTGGGAGGAGTGCAATTGCTGCCGGTGCATAATCGGGATCGCGAAGTAAAACTACGCAGTGTATCCCACTACCATCACAGACTCCAACATGGTTTTCATCCGTATAGTAAATGTTGTGAGCAATCCAGTCATAAGCCAAACCCGTTATTGCCTTCGCTCCTGCAGTTATTGCAAAGAAATATAATTAGCACTTCTCGGCAATAATAAATGTGTAAATATTCTCTTGTAGCACTCACCTGAAAGGGTTACTACTTTTTCCTGTACTGAACCATTCAAATTCGACCTGAATATAGTTGTCCCATTTTTTCCGGCGGCCCAGTATATTTTAGAATTGTGGAAGTCGTAAGACAGTCTTTGCGAGGACTCAATGCTGGATATTTTTTTCATTTTGAATGTTGTCATGGAAAGAACATACGTTCCATTACTAGTGGAAATGAGCATGTTTGGTCCAACGTCTAAAACAAATGTCATGCTGTAATTAAATTTTTACATGTATCTATCTACACCATTATTGTAGTTATTTGCCAATACCTTCACAAAACTTTCCATCCTGAGAAAGAATAAAGCCGTCGGGGCACATGCAACGATAGCTAGTTTTAGTAAGCACACAAATATAAGAGCAAGAATGATTTGCGCAGTGATTCACGCGTTCGTTTGGCTGACTTCCCGAACCCCATACATACATATTGAAATATCCCGCTGGCGAGTAATTTATCTCTAACTTCTCGACTCTTAACAAGGTTCCATCATTTTTGTTGCAATTTCTGATGCTTTTTTCATGTGGACTGAACCAGTAAATGTCTGCTCCAAGGACGGCTACACCATACGCTTGAATTGATGTAGTCCCTAAACCGGTACACTTGAAATACTTTTTAATACAATTCTCACAAATAAGTAGATTGACGATACGCCATACCTATTAACTTCAAAGCGGACCAATCTGACCCATCTAAATTCGAAGTGTGAACCAGCTTCTGAGCTAAGTCGACCCAATATAGTCGAGAGAGGGCGTGGTCAATAGTGATGGTACCAAGCATCCCATATTCTTTGGCATCCCATATTTGAGTACGATTTGACCCGTCCATGCTTGCTGTCAATATTCCCGTTATTTCTCCTCTGTTTGTCCACACCATTGCCCTACAACGACATCTATTTAACGCTATGGTTTTCACTTGAATTTTCACCAAAAAATAATACGTAGCGATGGCACCACTGAGACTGAGAACACGAGTGGTTTCAATAAAAGTATCGATGCTGAATGAAAAAGAGAAATATTGACAACTGACCCGGATTGAGGATGCAATGCAATTCTGAAAGGTTCGTACTTTGAGTCATGAACAAGGACCGCACAAACTTGTCTATCCAGGTCACAAGCCCTTATTTGCCCGTCATGCATGATAGCAACGTAAAGGTTTCTAGTAATCCAGTCTAACGCAATTCCTGTTATCTCTCCACCTTCAATTTTAGTTAGTACTTTTAAAGCTTATTTACTCGCCACAATTTCATCATTCAGACTTGAAATATTGAAAAGATTTAAGTACCGTAACTTGCAGTCACATTCAAGACAGTCTCTCTGCTCGTCCCATCAATGTTAGCTCTTTGAATGCTTTTTCTGACTGACCAGTAGATTTTGTTCTCTTTAAAATCAAAGGTCAAAGCTAAAGGGGAACCCCGTGCTGAAAAGTGTGCTTCATTGGTTCCATTTTCAGACAACGGTCGAACAACAATAAAAGTTTCTTGCCATGATAAGTTTGTGTAGACAAGCCAGGACTCATCTGGTTATTATGTAGAAATATTATGCCTTTGCGCTTTTAAAGTCAGAAGTTGAATAACTTGCCTTCAGCCACGGTTATCTCGATCAAGATAGAGACAAGAAAAGTTTTCCAAATTACTTTCTTGTTGAGTAACCACATTTTTGAATAATTTTTTATCGTTACTTGAGCCGGGACTTATTCTACAAAGACGATTGCATCGAAGAGGCTGCTGACGAATATAATAAGAATAAGAATTATTTTACTTGCAAGAAGCTGTGGCTTACGACATTGAGACGAGCAACCAGAGAAAATTTCAAAGAAATCCCACATAATTTGTGGGTAACCGCAGCATAGTTATGAAAAGGCATGCATGTGAAGCTTGTGTCGCGACTATATTTGCCACTGAAAGCTTACAATTGCTATAGTTATGACGAAATAAGTCACGACAAGACTGCGCAGCATATGCAGTTGTTGCTTGGAACAATATGAATTTGAAAAAGTTGTTGGTCGATTGTGACTAATTATTTTTTTGCTGATAAGGCACCGCTGTTATTTTATTGATATTGGCACATTTACATGTTTTCTAGGAATCAATGTCATTAGGCTTTTGTATCTAATTAACTAATTGGTCGACTAATTAGTGGCTGTGCAACGCAAATGTAAATGGTTACTGGTTGAAAATTAGGTAGAATGATTTGAAACGGAAGCGCTTCACTAGAATTTTATGGGCACTGTCTGCAGCACAGCTGCTTCTGCGTTGTGTCTACAGTTAAAATAAATTTTGCTGTTCTTGCATCAACTCCTGATGGAGACTGCTCCGTTGCGCATGGCAAGTACTTATCAAAACAGTAAACTTCTGACCTCAAACTATCGCACTGTCAGCGGAGACCTTAAATGCACTTATGATGCGTCCAATTACTCAAGTTCCCAAGCACACAAGAACAAAATAAATAAAGGCCTTCATTGGTTCAATGGACGTTGACCTTTCGTCAGTTTATAAAATCTTAGCGGACTAGAGACGCGCGTGACTGAGAGGACGATGCGGACATAAAATCATTACTGATTTTCTGATGTTCAGTAAAGGTGATGTCTTTCTGTCCCGTTGCTAGCAGGTCCTCCAGCACTTGCCACTGCATGCGCCATGCCACTGACACACCACCAAGCCAACTGTCTGCATTGTGGATAAGTTTTCATTTACAATGACATAGAATGATTCATATTTTATGTTCGTGACAGAAGTGATGGCAGGCGTCCCGAAATTTGCATTTATGTGCGGCGGAAATAAAGGGCCAAATATTGCACAAGATTACACTTATTTTATTTAGTTGATTTAAAGTGGACTGTATGATTTTTCCTAAAATTGATGATGCCTCTGACTGAGGTCTTAACTCTCCTAACTCTCTCACATGAATGAATAAAAAAAAGGACGCTAAGTCCTCTCGCTCTCGAGGTGGGCCCTCATTGGCTAACACTTCATGATAGCATGACGACAAACAACAAAATAGCATTAGGCCAGGGATTGCAACGTTACAATTTACAAATTGTTACAACAAATCAGGCCTGCACACGTTACAAACAAATTCATCACACAAGGCAAATATGTGACGTCACTCGGACTTCGATGAGTCACTTTCTTCAGCTACATTTTATTTCATTGTTTTGTTAAGGGGAACTAGATATGTGCCGGTTAGTTTTTTCTTTAACATTCAGCTTTTCATTAATGCATCTGACTGCATGCTGGTTAAATAAATTTAAAAAATCAATCTACAGGCCCTCAACCAACTAGGGACAAATGCACAGCGGCTGGAACATTTAAGTCAGTGTCCTATTGTGACTTCAACACCAACGCAGCTGCATTTGTCTACCGCTATGATTTGTTCAAGTGTGTCCGAAGCAGCTTGACCGGTGGGTGCGGGTGGTTCATGTACCACCAGAATTTAACAGGTCCAACTCCCATCGTTGCTCACGAACCGTTCAATAGATTCAATCCAAGCAGTGAGAAGTGTGATCTCCCAGTACCTTCAAGCAAATTATGGGCAAGGCAGTGACAGTTCAATGTCAAGCCATGAAATTTGTAAGCTCGATTTATAATTTGTAGGCTTGATGAATAAAATTGCATTTTAGTTGAGTCAAAATCTCTTGTTTATTTGACTGCTTAAACAGTTGCATGTTTAAGCAAACGAGCATAATATTTGGTCTGCTATGCATGCGCTTAGTAGATCAAGGTCGAGGTATCAATTTAAAGGGGAAAGTTTGCACAGTTGGCTACCTGGCACAGCTGCTGGCGTTTGAATTTGAGAGTTCAAGGACAATTAAGACTTCCCTGAAAGTTCAAATCAAACTGTTTTTCTTCTGCTGAGCTGGAATAATAATATTTTTTCCTCATATTAGAGTTGCTGCTCATTAGCTGGAATCCAGCTCAGTTCTGGCTAGCACGACCTCTCTGCAACAACTGCCATTAAAACTTGTGAGTTGGTGGCGTAAAAACGGTGTCCCCTGCTTGAAAGTCTTTCTTGCAAATATCTAAATGGAATTTCATAAGAAGGTGAGCATACTTTATAATCGCCTCGTTTAAAACCGTTAAAATGAAGACTAAAGGCCGGTTGTAACTCTAGCCTATGACTAATGCCATTATTTTAGTACGTCATTGTTTTAACAATGACCATCCTGGGGATTACAATTATGATCCAAGATGCTCAGCAAGGGTCCTCGATGGCAAGTGCAGCCATCTCAAGGAGAATGTGCTCTCGTAAGCTTTGACACGCTTCTTCAGCTTGTCAATCAGAACCACAATAATAGCGTTGTGATTCGAATCTCTATTAAAAATATTAAATTGATTTTCCAGGAACCAATGCAAGCAAGATGGAATTTTATTCATGCAGAGACCGCCAGCGTCGTAGTATCGCCAAAAGAACGAAAAAAGTGAACGACATTTTGTCTACTGCTATTATTTTTACTCTTGGGAGGCAAATGGTTGGGACTTTATCTTTACTCGCAGCTACTTCTCCTTTCCAGTCGTTGTCTTCTTGCGTGGTCCATTGCTTAATGGGCTCAATCCAGCTTCCAAAAAATGTCCCGTCCAGCCTACTTGAAAATGTCAAACAAAGTCGCACCCAACGCACTTTCAAAGTTCAATTCCATTTCTTTCAGCTAATCCAAGGCTAATAAAATCTTTTGCAAAATTATCATTAAGTTAATTAAAAGTAATTTTTATCATACCCTACCTGTACTCACATTACTCACTGCACATTCTCTCATATGAAATCCCACTCGTATTCTCTCACACATAAAATCTCCGGGCACAGCCTCATAATTTCCATTCATAATTTAGTATAAACTCCCCATAAAGCAACCGGTTGGTTCCTACTTGCCCCATAATTTCCCCTTGTTTTTCCTCCTCGTCCAACTCCCAACCCTAAATGTCAATGCTGATGACTATAATATGTTTTTACGGCAACACATTCCCCATCCGCTCCGTCACAATATGAACGACCCGTTTGTAATCCCGTCATGTACATACGCACTGGCATATAATTTAATAACAAAGCCGCTCTCATACAGTACATTGCATAATAACTTGCCTTAATAGAAATCTCATTGATTTCCATTGCAATAGACAGGCTCCCATTGCATTTCCATATGAGCCTCCCACTCCAATGGACAGCTACACATTGCATTACTACATAGCTACCCATTGCATTACTACACAGCTTTACCCATTGCATTACTCCACTGCTTTCCATTGTATTACTACATAGCTACGACCTATTGCATTACTCCACAGCTTTCCATATAGCATAACATAGCTTGACTTATGTACAACCCAAACCGCCTTCTTGTAAGGATCCGAAAAGAAAGTGTCCGGCGCGTGAGTGAGTCAGTCTGTTCCGTAAAAGTCCACGACTGATTTAATGTGAAAGACAGCACGAAAGATTCACGCACGCAGGTCTCACACACCCAGCCCAACAACCCATTGCGCACATACTGGAGGAAGAGCAAGCATAGTAAGGAATTGGAAATGATAACAGAGGAAGGAAGGGCTGGAGTGGAAACAGGACGAAGAGAAATGAATCGATCGGTGAGAATCAGGGAAAGCTGATGATTCCAAGTAGTAGAAAGCTCTTGGTTGTATGTACAAGCGAGCCCCCCTTCGCTCCTCGCACCTCTTTGTATTACTAGACGACGGATTCGACGACGAGCTCTCCCGAAATCCGCAATCTGCCGCATTTGACCTGCTCAGTCCGTCTGAATACATGGAGTGTACATACGGTTGAAATACGACGGGGAAGGGAGGGTACGAGCGAGCCTACGTGTGTACGTATGTGTCCCTCTCAACTCATAAACACACTCAAGTTTCCTGGCCAGGAAAAAGGTAAACTTTCTGTCCTCGCACTTTCTTTCACTGCATGTGTGATACGAGGCTGGCAATTAGAATAATTTACTAATTTTCTCTCGCTCTCCCCAATCAATTTACTTTTCTTGGCCAGTAAATCCCATAAGGTTCACGCATAAGATCTCTTGCATCCAAACAGCGTCTGTCTCACTCTGTACAACGACAAACTTTGTGGGCCCACTGACCCACAAATGTAAAAAAAAGTGCTAAAAGTGTGCTGTGAGCTGAGTAAATTTATTATTATTGAGTGCTCTCAAATCTGGTGAAGAGGTGAGTACAACAAGTTTATTGTAACAAAACTTTGGACAAGTTTGGGAACAATTGCCATGTGGTATTTATAAGCAAAAGGCACACAAGCTGTGGATAGAATTG
>JAQIWI010000941.1:0-20596 GCA_034698825.1 Deuterosminthurus bicinctus | reverse complement strand
GGAAACCTATTTCTGTGTGGTCGATCGAGTGCTTTCTTCGGCTCCAATGTACACAAACTTTGTCTATCTACATCATTGGCGTACCTATACGGGCAGGACGAACGGGATCAAGTGCTCCACTTGAGGCTTTCGCAGTGAAATTCAAGGAACAAACACACTTTCCCTTGTTCTTGAACTGAAAGTTTATCATGTGAGCTTGATTGAGCTTGGTGAAAGTAGTCCATGTTTTTCTACATTTGATCAAGCTAATCCGACGGAGGTTTTCTAAAGAAGCTTCCCAATAGTATGTGCTGCAATTTCCCCAGCCCACGTGTTGAGCTTGTAAGACCAGCAAGGAAAAGACGACTGTTTATACTTACGTGTGCGTTTTGGGTCAGTGAAGTGGCGAGGGAATTTGCTCCAGAGACGCTTTGTGTACATTTCAAGGACTAAAAGTCGCTTCTCCATTCACCACAGATCAGGTCTTGTGAAGTAGAGACCTGCTGTGAGTTTGCAGGCATAAATGGAGAGTAATTGCCCATGAGAAATAGTTTGCCAAGAGAAAGTAGTCCTTCACTAAAAGCACTAGGCACGCATATCCTCCTCACGTCCATCCAACCCATCAAGTCCTCCCTGTCACCCATCGGGCGCGGAGCCAGGAATTGACTCCACTTTCTCCGCATGAACCTGCCACCTCCAAACGACACCTCCAACTGCATCCATCCCAAATCCACTGACCTCCATAAACTTACTCTTTTCCCTAGCTCATAGTCATGTACATTTGACAGCGATCAGTTAGGAGGACATCCAAGTGGACAGGTGGCCCTGTAATATAAATTTTCAATGGCCATTCGATATGCAAAATTACTCAATGATTCATGACCGAGCCAATGTGTCATTCTAGATTGGAGAAGTGGCCAGAGTACAGAGAAACGCTAACAGGTACACAACTCCACCCCAGCTACTAGCTCGTGCGTAATCGTTGGAAGAGTGAATCCCGGTGGTGTACTCTGTGGTGTCTTCCGCTCCATGTTCAATTACCATTTCTACGTGCATAATGAAGCAAGAGACTTTGTATATACGTGTGAGCACTCCGCTGTCTCGCTCTCTCTATTTCTCTTATGCTTCATTCGAGCTCTCTCTTTCTTCAGGAAAAAAGACAAGAGAAGCCATTTGTAGCACATGGGGCGACTATTTATAATGCACGAAGGTATTCGGAGAACAGTACGATATGCTTGTAAGTCTCTTGTTCTTTAGCGATAAATTAAATTTTAAATTATTCATTCCACCTTAACAAGGCATGTCAAAGTTGGCCAATTACTCCAAATTTACTGCTGCACTGTACAAATGATCCATGTCCTCGTCCCTGTTCATTTGGGTCACACATGGAATTTCTACTCTCGTTGATTTCGCAGCAGATGAATGCGCAGGAAGCTAGAACTAGTAAATAGGCCATGACAGAGGGATTGGGTTAGATGAACCATCCGCGTTTTCTACCTCTGTCTACCTATCTGTCTCTCTTTGAAACAATGTTATTTTATGGACTGAGCAGAGGGACATTACGGAGAAGATAGGAGGGGTTTGAAGGTAAAAATGCTGTTCAAATGTGAAGGAGAAAAAGGAAGACGAAGGGGGAAAGGATGCAATGAGATGCTTTGAGAATGAGGGTCATAAAACTTTCTTCAGTACAAAGACTGACTGTGCTAGAGCTGGCTACAAGGGTGTGCCATGCTCCTGTTTGTGAGAGGACGAGAACGGTGAAAAATTCTAATGGTATTAAATTGGATATTAGCAAGGCTGTTGGAGTGGGCGTACCCCTGACAGCCTATTCAAAATTCCCCCACACAATTGTTACGCGGAGGTCGTTTGAGGGAGAGCATTTACGGTTATCCAGTGTCATTCCTATGCAGAATGTTAGGTCGGAATGCCCTCCACGTGGTGTAACCATTTCCAATGAATTGAGCTCTTCAACCTTATAACACACATCCGTTCCTCCAGCCCAAACTGTCTGTTTGTAATGGGATTCAGCCACCAAAACAGTTTCCATTTGATACAGAAGACAGCGGGAGGAGCTTAAGCGGAGACAGTATTAGAGGTGAAAGCTTTTTCCCTACACTTATGACACGTTAAAATAAACACGAAAGACAGGCTGTCTGCCTCTACTGTCTTTCTATATCTTTCGGTCTATAACTCTCTTCCTTTTTATTTTACTCCTCGCACATCAAAGTTTACAGGAGTGAGAAGAAGAAGAAAGGGAAGAAGAAACAAGGCGGAGACATCATCTTGAGGCTTATACCCTTTAAAACGAATGTCGCCGACACACTGAATTATTCACCAGTCAAAATCTACGTGGTTTCCGCATTACTCAAGCCTTCAACTTTAAAATCCCGTCAGTTCTTTACGGTAAATTTACTCCAACAATACTTATGTAAATCATCTACCTTTTCGCCTTTGCACCGGTACTGCCACAGCCTCATTTGACACGAGTTGGCGTGTAACTTAAGGATACAAGCACTATAGAAGGGGAAATAGGGGAAATTTTACTTACTCTTCCAAACTCCTTTAAGCCACTAGATTTGGTCTTCTGATTTGGTTCGTCAGTGGACGAGCAGTCCGCCCTGTAAAACAAAGATAATTCATTGTATTATTTCAGTATTGTTTTATTAATTTATCGCCATTCACAAGCAAGATTTTTTTATTTGAGTGGCACAGAAGCAAAATATCCTAAAAATTTACTTTACACAAGTATACTAGAAATAATGAGCACAACTTTTCCGCATAGATTTGGCTACAGGTTATAATGCAATAATTTTCTCCTAAATCTAGATTAACTCAGCTAACATAGATTGACTGAAAGGATGGGACCTAATCAAGCATAAGTTACCATGTGAAAAGACAAGAAAATGATGGTGAAAGGAGAGAAATGTAGAGAGAATGGCCGGTAATTCGACTGAGATTGGATAGGAAAAGGAGCTGGTAGGATGCATGGAGAAAGTAGAAGAGCAGACGATTGTTCTCCCTCCTGATTTACAATCAAATTTTCTTTTATGCTCCGCCATTGCCGACAGAATGTCTCAAGGGAGTCCCAAGTTGGACTGGCAAGTGAAATCTCACACTCACATTTGAGATGCCCAAGACTTTCACTTCCACGCAGCCATCTCGCTCCTACTTCTCATTAACCAGCCACACTGGCTCATTCTCATCCTTCGCCCTTCAGCTTTGTTCTCAGTGATGCCTTCCCCGAGGTTATTCAGAATTGTTTAAGAAAAAGTAAAGATGGATCTGATGCTACCACATATTGTACAAATCTCCCTACTCTTGAGTTGAATTCCAGATTATGACAGAAGGTTGGAGAAGTTTGATGTTGACTCATTCTGCATGCGGTTCACAGGATGGATGAATGGAGTCGGAACGAGAGCCTGAGTGAAAGTAGTTGAGAAAACGAGTGGCCTGACCTACCCTGGCACTTTCACTCGAGAGAGTAGAGAGATGATAAAAGCCTGATTTTTCATTTGGTCTACTAGGTGAAGACGATAGGAAAGGGCTCGGCCATTATTGTACACATGACTGAGTGGTTGACTCTTCCATTGCCTACCTTTTCCCAGAAAGACAGGACATTCATTGCAAGGTGCTGCTGTAGTGTTAGGATAAGTGGCTTCATAACAATGCTGTCAAAATGGAGCTCTTTCTCTAAGCTGGAAATAGCTTTCATTTTTCAACTATTCCATCCGCTTATAATGCGTTTCACTCCCTTCTCTCCTTTCAAGCGGCATCACAGCTCACTCACTTTCTCTCTCTCTTTCTCTTTCCTATTCTCCATCTCAGTTCCTTTCCCTTCACACACTTGTGCAAATTAAAATGAAAAGCTTAATTAAATGAATATTTCCCTGACTTAATTACTTGGCTGCTTTCCTTTCCGCCTCCAATGAGAGAGACAGAATGGAAGAGGGAAAGTGAGATAGACGGCGGAGATAAAAGAGACTTGGGATTATTAGATGTTTTTTAAAGAAATAACGCCATTAATCATTGTCAAACTAAACGATGGAAGGGAATGTGAGCTTTCTTTGAGACGAACACCTACGCGCATGTGGTGATTCCTCGGGGCGTGCGGTATTGTTCAATAGAAAGCAACAGGGATGAGGAAAACGATGATGATGAACGTATTGAATCTTAATCCTAGCCTGTCTAATGAATTTTTAACCAGCCCATATCCTAAAGCAAGGGATTAACTTATACAATAGGCCACCTCCTTCCCTTTCTTCTTCCTTTACGACATATAATCATTAGCCAGTTCTATACATTAAGGAAATTTGCATCCATAATCTCCACTTTACCATACAATAATATGCACACTACGAATTGGACGATAAAGCAGTGACATTTATTTGCTCCAGTGAAAGGTTACGGGGTGTGGTCCTACACAAAGTTTTCGTCTAGAGCGAATCCTGCAAGAACATTTGTGGTGTACTGCTAGCCTCGAGGGCAGCACTGCTCTCTTTGAAAAGATACAACTTTTCATCCCTTTCTTTCCGAGCGTTCCCTTCCATATTCATTGAGTGCAATGTACATTTGAGTGCATAGTATTATTTATGGGTTTGGATCCTCCCTTTCACTGTTCCTGCCAAGGTAACTTGTGTACTTTTTCTGGTGACATTACATTTGTTTGTCAAATGCTTTAGGGCAGCTGTGGAGAGGAAAAAGTATTACACCTATTGGATTTTCATATATATTTTTCTATGAATTCTTGGGTTGATGTCAAAAGGATGATCATCTTTCTATGCACATTTCCCTCCTAGCTTAGACACATGGAATAGAGTCTGACTACGCCGGGGCTTTTAGTAGTCAGATATTATGCAAAAGGATAACTAAAGCAAGATATAAACTTTTTCTTGGTGAAGAATGTCTGCCGCCGGAATATGCGTAGTGACGTGTGGTGGAAAGTGCCAAAAGCAATCGCTTCATATTCCGACTGTCTAGGAATATCAAAGGATTTCCTTGTCATAATGTTAAACGCAACTTCCCCATCCTATCTCCTTCATGTGTTATCTCTTCTAACATTTAAAATCTCAGCCGTCTCAGATTTCCCTTCTGTATTTTAAAAACTTCACTACTCCATGCAGTAATCGTAGCCGTTACATGTTAAATTTATTGTCTTTGGAAGGCGAATGTTTAATTATTGGCTTTGAGCATTAAAATTACTGCGACTACTGTGATTATTCTATTTTTAGCACTGCGTAGGCTGTAATGGCGAACAGTACGGAGAGTAATTAAGCGGAACGGGTCCTTGGTCAGCCTTGATGTGAGCCTGGAGGATTGTAGCTTCTAATTAGCGAGCATATCGGGTAATGGCGGTAATTGTACCACTGCGAGTAAGCAGACAGGAAACAAGGGAAGTGGTATCCTTCCGCTGTATGTATACAAGGAAAGTTGAATAGCAACGTAATAGCCATTTAGTTCCGGCAAGCACTCTTCCGACAGGATCATGTGAAATGAAGGAGAGTCTGGATGCAGCGATTCACCGTGTATAACGTCAAGTCTCTACCCATTCTGCCGTCTCTATGGCTTCCAATCATTTCTATCCCATTACAGAATTAATCGAATCATGGATTCAGCATCTCAAACCTAAAGTTTTATGAGGACACACGTATACACACACACGCTCACATGCGAAGATGAACCATAAAGCGAGTAATAGAAAAGGGCATGGGACGCATGCGCCTGGCAACACAACTACTTAGCTTCCTTTCCACCTTAAAAATCATAAGCCTTCCACCCTCGCAATTGATGCTAAAGTGATGTTGGAAGACTTTAAAAAAGCTGCCATTAGTTTTACCCCGCTTAGCAGATGAGGGAAGGTCACGTGTTTCCTCATCTTAAGTCCCTACCATTATGAATGAGAATGACTTTTACAGATGCTCATAAAGAAGGTCATAAAGTGGGACATAGCATAGTCATGTTATTAACGAGCTCTTTTAAGGAATCTCAAGGAGAAAAATGAAGCAGGTTCTTTGAAGAATTTCTCACGACACAATGCACTCAAATTCCACAGCGGGCTGTGTGGATTCCATTAAGGTTTCTGGGATCTGTTCATATCTAACCGCTCCCCTTGCTTTCTTCCTCTGATCCCTCTTTGAATTTTATCGCACATTTCTTCGTGCACCTCCGCCTGAAGGAGATCATCATGCTCACAAGAAATGGACGCCGCTGTATATTTTTGCCTATGAAATTAATATACGATTGGCCCCGTATAGCTGCTATTGCTATGCCAATGCCATCGTCCTGATCCATAGTTGAGAGAAAGTCAATTAATATTAAAAATGTCGAGGAAAATATGCGTTCATTACATTTTTCAAAGTCAAGTGCTCTGCTTTCGCCTCTCTCTATCTGAAAGCTGCTGATATTGAAGCCAAGCATTAAAAGTAGGCCATCTTTGTGAATGTGAGTAAACGTTGTATGTGTACAGCTCAAGTGTGTCAGATGTTGTCTGTCAGTAGCCTGAAGGGGCGAGAAGACAAGAGAATTTCTGCTTCAACAACCACAACATTTAATAATACAAAGGAAACATGTGTATTATTTATCCCGCTGTTAAAAACGAGTGACTGAGAGGCGGCATGATTCCTGGAGTGATTCAGCATAATAATGTTGATGATGAGGATGCGTAGCTAACATGCACTTGGATGATGACACCAAGAGTTTTCCCTCAAGTACGACTTGACAATGTGAAAGAGTAGCGAGTGAATTTGTCGGGTGGAAAAATCCCTGGTGGATAGCGAAAGTAGAAGTGTTATTGTGCATATTGGAAGGAAGGGGAGTTGCATTGAATATTACTATAGCAGAACTGTATGATGCTTCATAAGGAAGAAATGGAAAGCTTTCCATTTGTGAGAATTGCATCTTGACAGAAGTAGGAGGGATGAGGACGAGGAAGGGATCTTAACAATAGCAAGTCCTTGTATTACCAGTCATTTTGTAGTAGTCATATCGTTTTTACTGGTGGTGAAAGCATGAGGATTTTGGACAAGGAGGAAGCAAGGCCCTAAGTAATGCTGTGAAAAAAGTATACTATGGACTACTGGAGCAAGAGAGAGAAAACTTACCATGGTGTGTTGCAAGTGTGCGTGAGTGTCAGGTAACGAGCTCCCAGGTTGTAAAACATCCTGAGCACGGCGATGCTGTTTCCAAGAGAATGACCACCTTCCACACCGACCATACTGGCGATTTTCCCGCTTCGATGAGCAGATTCAATCCCTGCATCAGAGATTTTACGAGTGAACATTTCAGTTAACAACCAAAGCCTCTTCACTTAAACCCATGCACACACATCTCATATCTCTCGCCTCCCTTCCGCTACCACCACATGGGGATAAGCTACATTTCCCTCAAGTATTACATACGCGCGCAACGGCTTTGTACCTCTGCATCGTAGCTGAGTACTTTAGCCTGTGTTTGTGTTGGTGCATATGTGGCTATTCCAGTTCTTCATTTCCAGAGCAACGGAGCGGTGAAATGTTAGCGCTACAAACCGCCTTCTTGTTTCCCTTACTTTCATTTTGCCCACATTGCAACTTTCACCAGGCGCTCATAACACTTGGAAATGTCATCTTGTTTGCCCTCACAGTAATGCCTGGTAGAAATTAGCAACATGGAAGCATCCCAGATCATTTACTCTTGGCGAGACCACGAGTTCTACTTTTAATGTGCCCACCCATGGGAAATACATTTAAACCGCTCACATCCCACAATTATCGGACGCCTCGACTCAACCTTCCTCTGTCTTCTTTATTCACCTTCCAATTCCTACCTTCAGCTCCTACATAGCAAAAAGTTTACTTACAAGCTTGGGCCGAAAATTTGTTCTCTGTTCGAAGTCTTGATATAATGAAATTTTGGTGGACACTACATTATGACCATACGGTGGTGAATCTACACTCTCACAATAATATGCATAATTTTAGCCTCTCCAAGTTCAATCCGTCGCACAAGACTGTGGTAAAATATGAATAATCACGAGAGGGGCTATGTAATGGAAAGAACAAGGACAAAATTATGTCAATACGTCATTGATCTCGTCCTCCCCTGCGACTTGGTGGGCTCAGACACACCCATGTATCAAACAGGGTGGACATGATGGATGATATGAAGAGTGAAACTAAAGAGGCATTTGGGCGGAGGATTGCCGAATCATTCCTCTAACATGGAAGTTGATTAGTACAGGGGTTGTTTTAATTTGGGCTTACATCCCGTCCCCGCCCTTAACTATCATAAGCTGTGTTCGCTCACTTTAACTAAATCATCATGGAACAGCCTCAGATCCATAAGGGTACTTTTATATTGTGCTACGCACCACTAAAACTTTGAATGGAGCAACTACGGCAATGGTTATCTAGCGAGCAATCGGGATTTCTAATTTATTTGTGCCTATCAAGCATACTGGGACAAAGTTTTGGAATTAAAGCCAAGGGGAAATATTTGGAACGGACACTATGCCTTCACAGGGGACTGTATGGATGCATTTACATGCAGATTTTTAATCCCAGCATCCACGCACACACGAAGTACCTTAGGCCATAGAAGTTGCCTGGGAGCAAATGAATAGGAAAATTCATGGGGATTGTGTATAGAAGGAAGTGAGCAAGTCCCATCCTTTCCCGTCCCATTATCGCCCCTGCAAATGAAGCTGAGATGAGAGTGCTTGGGTGGGGATCCAGCCTAATGGAATTATATGAGCGTCATAATAATAATTTCTCTTATCCTTCCTCTTCCTTCGCACGAGAACTACAAGAAGTAGGGAGCGACAAAAACAAAATCCAGCCAAAATTCTTCAAAACAATTGCCCGAAATAGCGGGGAAGGCGCTTTACACTGAGGTTGCTCAGATTTTCATTAAAAATTGCGGTGAATGGGTATTTTTGGCTACATAACGATGTAATAATGATATTTCAGGTCTGTAAGCGGGTGAAAATTTTATGTCGAATTGGGCCAATCAAGTTTCCATTGCTATTAACCATGAATCCAAAACATTACCACGTACTACTCGGATTACTCGAGTACTCATTGAGTGGAGATATTTGATTTTTTGTGTATGGCTCAATTAATCTCTAATTGCTGGGGAAAATGTAAGAAAATGATTTCGGTGCCTACAAAACGCCCCATAAAATTAACATACACACTCAAAATTCCCAGATTCTTCAGAATCGAAATAAAGTTTGAAAATACCAGCAGATGATGGGTGTTTCTTGCAAAATTTCAAAAGCAAATAATAGAGGTTTTAAGCCATCGCCGTTAAACACAACGCTGTACACCAATTTGATTCGCGTGCAAAAATAGATTACGCCCCCGAACTTACTTTGAATGTTTATCATAGGGAATTGTCTTACGCACGCTATTCCCTACGCTGATTGTGCATGTTTAGCGTAGGAAATAGTGTGCAAGCAATAAACGTTTCAAACTCCATTTAACTTAACTTGTTGAGTTACCTAGAAAAATGTGAAATAAATCATCACAATGTGTTTCTTAGTTGATTAGCTGTAAGTTTATGCCATTAATTAAAATTTCTGGGCATTACTTTGCTGAAAATTCAGTAGCTGAATGCCCTTAGAAGCTCAAATCTTTCGCACCGGCAATTTTTCGAAGTGAAATAATTTTTATTATCGATATTGTCTTGATTGAATAGGGACTATAGATGAAATCGTGCTCATTCTCTAGCTATTGAAATCACTACATTTGACATAAATGACAAATTTCCTAATTTTTTTTAATCGTAATTTACCTTTTTAAAATAGCTTAAACCTGAAATGTCAAATTAGCAAACAACAATAGCTCGAATTAAGTGTTATTCTGAGAAGTTTGAGTTCAATCAGGCCTCAGTTTTACTTTTAAGTCTTTAAAGTTAACTAGATATAGTGTTTGAGTTAGCGTTAGATTAATGAGTGCTTAAGAGCTTTTTGGCAAGTTCGCTAATGGTAACACTAATCGTAGGGCGGGAAAAATTAGTACATAATGTAGTGTTTATCGGCGGTTAAAACCCGTAATTTTACTTTTGTCGCACCCTAGACTTTCGAAATGGACAAAGTCAAGCCGGGAAAACTCGATTGTCCAAAACGAAGCGCCACCTCCAGATGTATCCCGTACTTATTTGTTTGGAAAATTGGAGCAGTTATGAAGCAGGAAGGGGATTGGAGCATGGGAAGGAGGCTAGGTTGCGGTTGGAAGGTTGGATTTGTTTATGACGTTAGCTTGCTTACAATTTCCCTCCATTTCATCCGAGGGTTAATCTGGCCCAATGATTTATTTATCGCTTCCCATCCTTCCTCATGAACTGAAATAGGTTTGCGTAGTTTTTTTTCTGAATTCCTGACAGCTGGGACAATAGCAATAGGAATAAAAAGCTAAATTTGAAACTAAAATTTGATCATGGCCGACAACTCCAAGCACCCACTGTATCTGTTGCCGTAGCACTCACTGAAGAGCTCGATGCTTTTCCTACTTTCCTATGACCGAAGAAAGCACCGGGAATCTTTATAATGCGAACATTGTAAAATCTGAAATAGTTCCGGACAGGACGGCAGTAGCAGTGAACACAGTGGGGAAGTGTGCTGACCAAGGATTGAACTATTGACGGAGTCTTCTGCAAAGACACAACTGACCTCCATCAGGGCTGTCAGCCCAGGCAACTCTCCCTCGCCAAGGGGAGCAGGTACATGGAACTGTGTCTTTACCATGCTTCGGGATGAGTGGAGGGAGTGGGATTGGAGGGCATGAAATTTACGAGGTTACTCTCGTCTCGAGGACAAAAAGAAAGAGACACTGTTGTTGTTCCTTCTTTCTCTCCCCTTGTTTTCTTTTTACATTTTTACTGCTCAAGATCCCTCGCTTTCATAGTTGCGAGAGTAAGGAAGGGATTTTTGTTTGTATGTGCTTGCAATGTGATGTAAGGATGGAAATGTATTTTTTTCTATATCCGATGTAATATGTAAGTGGATTTTAGCTCTATTTCTCTACTACTGCCATCCGCGTAATCCCCGTTTTGTCCCCGTCACCACACTACGCCAGCTGGTGGTTCAAATATGTGGGAAATATATGGGGAACTAGTGAGAGGGAATATAGTTCAGGGTGCTAAGGATGGTGGTGACTATAGTTGAGCTCTGTAGGGAGAATGTTCTGTTTTATTGAGGCCACGATAATTCAATCAAGATGGACAGATTGATCGATGTTGAGGGTGAATGAAAAAGTGTTTGGCTGGTAAAGCCAAGTTTTTAGTTTTTCCCTCAACAAACTTCCTCCTGCATCTTGATCTTCTTCCGATTCTCCATCCGTCTATCTGGCCACAGATACACTTGACTGTGGCCATACTCATGGCCATTTAAAGCAGTAGCGTGGACAAGGGAGGAAAAATTGTAAAGAGAACTAAGTTGAGAGCCTTGTTGTTGTTGGAGGAAATGATTGCTTGTTGTCGCTGTCTCCTCGCATTTTTTTCTCCGGCCTTTCTCTCTATATAAATACAACGCTCCCTTCCTTTCTCTTCCTTCTCCCAAGTCTCTCTCTCTCTCTAGTATTATTATTATCAAGACATAGCATCAAGTTCGAGCTGTATTCTTTCATGGAACGCAACGTCTTCTTCCTCCTTCGTCTCTCCATTTTCTCTCATTTTTCCTCTCCTCTTGCCTCCCCTTCTCTCTCTGTTAAACTTTCTCTATTATTCTTCCATATCCTCTTCATCATTCCTTTCCTTTTGCAAACACACACTTACTTGCACACATTTGCGAAAGATACATACATATACTATTAGATCAAAAACACAAGCTAGAAAAGAAAGTTGAACGACCATAGAAGAGAATGGCGGCTGTGGCACGAAACTGAAATAAAGACAGTCTTCCTATAAGATTTTTAATGGTGTCAGTGAAAAGAGCCAGGAAATGAGTACGAGCGCGAAATGTTTCTGGTTATTATTAGCGCGGGGGAATGCATGGGATGGGTTTGAGAGGGAAACTGGATTATAAGATGAGCCAAAAACGTCACAAGGATTATTTACGACAGTCGTTTGCTAAAAAGGTAGTTATATTAATACTAATAAAATTTGTGAGCATTCTTCCTCATTGTTACAAAGTCATTTATCCGGCGGACGGGAAGAAATTAGTAATTATATTCTACTGAGGTACCTTAAAGGGATAGCTGGAGGACCAAGTTTGTGAGAAGGTCAGCCGAAAGAGGAGGAGGAAGGATGAGGGAGTGTATCAATTTTACTTTATATATCAGAGCTGTGGTCCGTGTGGAACTTGGAGGCCCGTACAAAACTTTTCATGTCCCAATCTACTGCAGTAACTGTCTACCGCTATATAATGCCCCTCGTGCTGATTAATTCCTAAAACTTATTTCAACAATTGACCACAACATAATCCCAAGTTTTCTTGTTGTCATACTCAACAAGCATAACGAAATTGTAGAAGCATTTTTGGCCAGGGTAGTAAACAGATGCTCATTGATGATTCTATTTTAACAAGCATACTATGCTCGTGACGAAGAGCATACCACAAGATGGTGTAAAGCAAGATTTCCGGCCCGAAAGATAAGTTCGCCGATGGGCCACATCCCTGTTCCATGTCATTCCTGGTCACACTATGAACACTGCACAACTCCGCATTACATGGCCTTCCTTGAAAGGATAAATCAACTTGGCCCATTAGTTTTGCTTCCAAATGGTCTTAATGGTATGAAAGGATATGACTCCTGCTTCCTCTTTACTTTCTCCAGCACATCCTTCACAGGCTAACAAGCTCTACTTTAGCGCGATGATAACAGTAATAATTACACCAATGACTTTGGAAGTAATGGAAATTCACTCAAATTAACTATTACGCCGAAATAGTTCACTCCTGACCATTAGCAAACGATGGATCAAGATATTTTGCTGTAGAAAATAGCCGCCGCGACCATCTGCAGGGTTTCTTTTAATTACATAGCATAACTCTGCAAACCACACCAAAATGTATTTCTCTTATAAAATGCTTATGAGCATTCTTACTGCAAAAGTACTATGGAAATCATCCATCTGCCACGCGATCATGACGTTCGACTGATTCATTCCCATCTTGGAATTTATCGTGGGATTTAAACGCAACTTAAGCAGAAAATGAGCAAAAGTCGAAGACACACGGATGAGACATGAGGATCCTTAAGGTGCTACTCCTCCCTGTCTTTTTCAAATTAGGAACTACTGAGATTTGCTGACGTTGTGAGAGATGCAAAGATGTGAAATGACTACGTAGTCTTACCATATAATGACTCTGTAGGGAGGATAAGCTTCTTGAGACCCTCACTGCCTCACTAATCTTTTCTCACTGGTTTTATCTTTCCATCTATTAATCAATTTCGAGTTGAACCTTCTCATTGGGGTATTCACAAGGCCTTTTCCAAGATCTCGGATATAAAGCAATAATATCATTACCCTCACCTGGGCTACCTTAGGTTTTCTTTCGTAGGTACACCACTGGCTGGTGCCCAGTCTTGGAATTCAGGTGAGCAGATTGCGGGAGTGATGGCTGGAGGTTTCTCAACCTTCATTTGTGATGCAGAGAATGTACTCGGCGGTGCCAGGGGCTACGGGGAGTATATGAGAGGGTTTGAATGGAAGCTGAATATGGAAATAAA
The DNA here is from genome assembly GCA_034698825.1 of Deuterosminthurus bicinctus. NCBI lineage: Eukaryota > Metazoa > Arthropoda > Collembola > Symphypleona > Bourletiellidae > Deuterosminthurus > Deuterosminthurus bicinctus. The sequence goes on along the minus strand of JAQIWI010000941.1, from coordinate 6,971 downwards.
ATTCAAGATGACGACGGGAAGAACTGTCTTTTTCTTTGGTAGTTTTGCAGTTCATGGCGGTGCATATTGTGAAGCAGCGGGAAGTGTGCTATGAAAAGACCTAGTGTCATCCCTTCAAGGCACGTACTTTCACCTTGTATTTCTATATGCTCCTATTACTTCTTCTAGAAAATATTGCTGCACTTCTTACAGACCTGAGATGCTGGACATGCGCACCACCATAACTCAAATGTTTAATCAAATTGAGAGATTAAATTTTCAAATGCAAGAAACTGCTTCATGGTCAACTTTCTCTCACAAATTTGAAGTTAACATGTCTGCGAGTATAGTTGCAAAATACTACACGCAATTTCAAGCACTGCAATACTAAGGTGGTATAGTGGAGTGAGTTCTCGGGAGCCTTATGTTGTTGTGTGTGCATGCTGCATTGTTGCTACTGGTAAAGAATAAACAGCGAATGTGAACCCTCTTCTACACATAATCCCCGGTATTGGAAACACATCCCTATCCATCTAAGCTGATTGCATACGCATGATTGAGTCGCTGGATATTTTCTTGCAACAGAGGGATTTAACATTGACCCTCCACGTCATCCTCACATTTAATACTTTGGCAAGGAAAAGAAGATGGCGGTGAATTCCGGGACGCTATTTAAACGTGACGGTGACGGAAGGAATGATAGCTCATGTTAAAACAATAGAGTCATAAAGCGGCTGCCATAAAAATCAAGCTTGCTTCATCCTGTTTTATAGCCAAAGTTTCTATTCAGGCCGTCTGCTGCTGCCTAAACATCATGATCTCACTCTCTCATTAAAATTTGGCCTCTCAGTCTACAATACTTTTTCTTCCTCGAATTCCTCTTGAGCGCTCGCGTGAACAGCTGTGAGAGTTGAGGATACCCAGCGATAGAAACATGGCCTTCCATAGCCTTTGTAGGGCTGTTATGTTTCATCCTAGGATCAGGATTTGAAACAAGCCATGGGTTTGGCGAGGGAATGCCCAACGGATATCCAAGCTTTGCTTCAGTAGGTAATTTAGCTTAATTTAAGCCAATATTTATCCTGAAGCTTCCATGTCAATGGAATGGTTCCAAATCAGCTCCAACAAATTATTACAATGCAACAACAAGTCAGTGCTGCTTCGCTAAATTTGTAGCAAACATTTTATTCTGCAAATGGAAACAGCTAATAGGTACCTTCCGGAGCATCTTCATCTTGGGCGTATTATAATGCTGGCAACAACGGCGTACCTAGCTGTTGTTGAAGTATAGTCTGCGGTCAAGGTTCTTTTGTCGGTGGGTTATCAATACTTTGGAAAGATGCTTATAGTCAAAATTATGGTAGAAATGGAATCAGTGAAACGAGCAAGAAAAACAACAATGTAGCTAGTGAGCAGTTTAGTGCCGAAGCCAAACTGGACAGCCACAACGTAAAGCTTCAAACTAACCTGTTGCCTCAAAATTGGTCTTATATTTGGTCTGTCGACACTTGGCAATAGTGGAGCTATCCTACAACAACCCCAGTCCCAACTATGATGAGATGAATAATTACCCAATACAAATTGGTCCACGGTCTAGTAGTAACCAATAACTTTGGTTCCGTCTCAGATGATGGCACCACTCCAAACAACTAGCCCTGCTCTCCGCTATCTATTCGGATTTTTATTCAGAAACAATGGCAAAAACAGCAGTCACAATCTAGTAGCAGCAGCTAGTTTGATACTTTGATATCCGTGTTCAGAACAGTCATCATTTCAATCTGACATTCCCAGAAAATTGAGCCAATACTTAAACTGAAAACACGTCCCAAAATAGCAGCACCTTACACATAGCTTGAAGTGTGGCGGTTGACGTTACTACTGAAATTCGTCTACCTTCGTACTTGTTTTAAGATTTTCTGAAGCTGTAAGTGAGATACAAAAATCAAGCTAAAAAAAATTAAGTAAAACGGGTCCACGGAGGAAAAAAGCATACTAGAGTTTCGAAGATTTAACGTAATACTCTATCGAGATTTTAAAAGGTTCGAAGAGACGTAAAAAAATCAGCAGAGTACTGAAGAGCCTTTAGGCGAAAATAATTATAATTCAGCCGATAATCGTGCACACGAGCGTGCTAAGGGACGCAAGGATGTTCCTTTCCCACTGATAATAGAACTAATGGCGATAAAAACGAAGAATCTAAATATTCTGATGAGATTCGAAGCATAAAAGGGAAGGGGCAAATATGATGAAGACGACGTTTCCAGTAGGGGGCTCGGGAAAATGAGCACCAATAAACATTTAAGTAAAAATGATACAGGTGAAGCTACAAAAGATTCTTCTAGCAAATCTGCAAAAGCAGAAACTTCCGACAGAGAAGTCAAACGAAAAAAAATACATTGAAAATGATGACACAGAGACTTTGGTAGGTGTAGGACGGAAGAAAAATGAGCAAAGCTACGTTTTGGCTAGTCCAGGGCACTCAGAAATCGCCCACGAGCTGAAGAAAAGAGCGTATATCTCAATACAAGTCGTGGTAGGCCACTAGATATAGCTGAAGGAAACTCCCGCAATGCTGAGGATCCTTAAAAGGAAACGTCACAAATTGGTGACATAGGTTTTCAATTGAGCAGCATAGTGCAGAATCCCAACGACACGAGCTCAATATCGAATCAAGAATAAAGCACTAACGCCTTCAATTAAAAATAAACTTAATCAAACTCGCATAATCCAAAAATTACGTGTAACAGGACTTCTGTCCCACCTGGTATATAGTAAAGACAATAGCCATCAGAATTCATTCCAGCTAGCAGAATAAACAAACAGTCTAATCATAAAAACAAATCAGCGAATTTCAGCTGCAGTTGTTAAATTAGGTCAGTGTCATCCGTCCAGTTTTAGTGGGCTAGGCAGGTCCTCAAGGGCATGGGATTAAGAAAAGAAGGACCAGACGCAATGAATTTAATTGAAATCATACCTTAGACAACACGCTCACATAACGCGGATGGATTTCACAATTCGTATGCAAATCACGTCATGAATTCACATGGGTAGTAATTGTAAATATAGCTCTCTTTTGGGCCTTAATAGCTGTCTTTCCGCTTTAAATTCATAGTCCTTCAACAAAGGTTGCAGTTACGATTCTCAAATGGAAGTTTGTTGTATTTTACGAAAGTTATGTATAACTTTTGAAGTACCTTTTGATTTCCTAGATTGATTTTCTTCGTTATATTTTTAAACGTCTATAAACTTTCGATTAAGTTAATAATATTGGAGGGAACCTTACGAGCTATAAAGGCCTCCATAATGGAAGCATTAAATCCTACAGAGCCTGCGGATATAGCCTGCACGGATCACCAGATGAATTTCATATGTCCGATACTTACACTTACACCCAAGTGATCTCGTCCTATTTGAGGGAGAACTACTGCAGAGGAAATGGGGTACAAAAAAGATTTTTTTAGCTTGAGGCAGCTTGAGCAAGAGAAAGTAAGCCACGGTGTTCTTCATGGTCTTCTTCATCCTCTCCATTGCAAGATGATCGTTAAGATTTACCTCTTCTTCTCTTCCTTTCCCCATTTCATATGACGACCCAGTAGCTCATTTCGTGACTTTTTCTTTCCTCTTGAATCCCCAGTTCCTTTCTATATCCCTCCATGGTATAGCCTTCATGCTCCTCTCCATCCATGCCATACACGAGGCTTTTAGTTTAAACAAGTTCTCCATGGAGCTTGAGTGGTTAGCGGTGGCGGTGGTAGCAGAGAATAAAAGGAGAATTTTCCGAGCTTCTCATGATAAGTGAAGCGAAAAAGCAATAACGTGCTCAGCCACACAACCGCCACATCCTTCCTTGGACAAAGTTTGCGTAGGGAATGAAGGTGCAGAGGGGAGTGTGAGAAGGATGAGGACGACAGGCCGGTGAAAGTGCCAACATTGTTTGACATCCATGCACGCAGTTTCTGTTTATTCGTCGTAGTCTGGCTCGCGCACAAATATCTCGGGGCCATCCCTGTCCTCCAGTTTCCCTTAACGGCCGTCACAAGGAACGGGGAATACACGGAGCACTCTAGACTCAGTCAAGTGGAGAAGAAATATGGGGAAATATGTAAGATAACGCGGGGATATGTGGCTCTCGCTACATGCGAGCTTGATCGCAAATCAATCCCTCCACGATTTGCACAAGGTACCACCAATACTTTCATATTCTCATTGCTCATTCTATTTTTCAAGTACGTTCGGCTTCTAGTAGTTAAAAAAAACTCCATTTTTCCTCTTCAAAAATCCGTGCCACATGCAGACGAAGTGTAAGAGAATGCGGGGAGGAAGATGGAGGAGATGGAGAGGAGATAAGTGTGTAACATGCGCCTCTGCTTATAACATTTTGCTCAAAAACTCCAAGGAAGAGTAAAGGAAGCCAAGGAAGGAAGAGGAAGAGCATTAGACGTTTGCACTGGAGTTTTTATAAGATATTAATACGAGCCGAGGCTTGTCTAATGTTGCTCTTCTTTCCTGCAACAGTCACATCTTTGATTTACTCAGGCGGTAATAGACAGTGTAACATGTGAAATACACGCACATAATGCCTATTACATGCACACACCCCTCTCATAAACCCACCGCCCCCTCTAAGTCCAACAAACTCAAAAGATAAAGAAGCTACCCACCCCACCAGGGACCGTACGTACTTCTCGAGTATACGCAGTACCATATTCTCAAATCTCTCACTACTTGCCCCTATTTCTCTATGTAGCATCCTACTACTACACTTTTTTGCCCAAATAATCCTACTAGCTACTAAACTTCGCTGCTCACCTCACGGAGCTGTATGGGCGTACATACTCCAACCTAAACTACAGGCTTGAATGCTTACTGTGGGAACGGTGAGTGCCAATGCCAATCTGGAAAGCTCTTCTTTTTCCTCTATTTCTCTACCTTCTCTCCGTCTTCTCTAACTCTGCCCTGTCTGTTTCTGGAATACAGCCGATTTTCTCTCACTATTTCTCTTCCCTCCGCTCGCTCTCTCTCTCGCCCAGCACTTCCTCCTCTCTATAAGATTTGGATGCTCTCTCCGGGGAATTTATTCCGCGGTCGATTTATTTCATGCTCCTAGTTGAGATTTTCCAACTGTTTCTAAGTCCTGGCAATGAATGTACACAAACATCCTGATGGGGCAGCTACACATGAGTACAAATAGTTGACTCATCAGTCTCAGGTCATTTCTGTGTACTCAAGGCAATGTGGAGAGAGCCTTGGGGAAAATTGGGGTAATTAATAAGAGAAAAAAGCCAATGTGTAGGAAGAGTAGAGTGGATTTGAGCATTACGTGGTAAACAAATTCGTCATGCTCATTACGACAGAATGCTGCAAACTATTGAAGACACGTGCATGGATGTATGTCCACCACGTACGTGGCTTGCATTTCATGCATTTGGTTGGTTGTTGCTACTTATTCTACACTGAAAATAATGTACGACATACGCCACGTATTATGTACATGTGTAGGTCCAACAAGCTGACATAAACATTTCCCATAGCCTGAAATTCTACCGTAGTGCAAAGGGGTATTGAAGCGTGCTTGCTCGTCCGATGGGCTATTTACTCTTATTTTCTCAATTTCACTCCACCTCACAGGTGAAAGTTGATTACGACTGATTGGAAGCATGTGAAGGAGGGTCCTGCATTCTCTCAACTATGTACCTTCACACGTTCTCGAAAACGTACGACAAACACAGTGGAATCCTTGAGGGAATTAAATGTCGGATCCAGCCCGTTTCTTCCTCACAAAATCACAGCCATACTGAGCATCCAGCCGTACGACTTACCGCTGTATTCGCTGTTAAAAGGAGTGGTGAGAATTCGACTGATTTTCAAGATTTTGGTACAATTGAGCAAAAACTCTTACTTCAATTGCTACCGTCATTATAGCTTACGATGGAGTAAGTCGAAGAGTTTGATTATGTTGATTTCAGAGGGAAATGCGCAAGGAAGAAGATGGGAAGTGAGGTTGAGTAGGAGAGATATGAAGGCTTAAGTTAAGTACAGAGGAATGTTGACATACGAAGCGACGAGTCTGTTTGCCTCTTCGCACCTCCCAGCAGCAGTGCTGAAGCTGGAGCAAGTTGACGTCAAATCAACTTAAGCCGTAAGCCCTGGGCCAGCATAGAGGCTGTGCTGAGGGGGCATTAGGCTTTTGTGAAGCAAAGGGAGTGTGTTTTCCAGCAGTGGCGATGGGGGTGTATGTATAAATGGAAATGACAGTGGGAAATACTTTGAGGATTGCACGAGTAATCAAGTTGATAGGGAAAGAGGGAGGCAAGCGATGGCTGAATTTATAAAGAACTTGTCCAGCCTTTGTCTCTATGTTAGGGGCTATGGTGAAACAATGGCGAGAAGAAAGGCTTTATAGAAACCAGCTTTGTCGATGTGAGGGCGAGCAATGTTGTACCTTTGAAACAGAGATGGAACTAATCGGAGTAACTTTCAATAATACTTGCCTACATTACATACATTGCTCCCTAGTTTCCAATATGAACTGTCTTAAGTGCAGGGCTGAGCAGATATTTCCTACGTGTCGGAATGCAATGGAATTCATCCCTCAAACCTTTGTCCTCTGTAGACGCGCATGGCATTACAATATGTCAGCATTAAGAATGACATGATATATATATATACTATTGTAGAGACATACACAACTTGACAGGACAGAATGAATAGAGACTAACCTCGGGAGTCCGTCACCCATTCTAAGGCATGTGAATATTTCTCAGTTAAGCGACGAATCACGTCTATTTGTTCTAAGGTCAGTTGAACGGCGTCTAAATGTTGAGCACCACAAGGGACGTAAGCCGACCACAGCTGGAGAGAAAAGAAAAACATTAGTTGCTCAGGTAATCCAAATGTATTGAGGAAGCCCTTATTATATTAAAGAAGATTACATGAGAGATGGCCAACAAGAACAACAAGGAGAAAGTGTGGCGGAAGGTTTAAAGAAAACA
>JAQIWI010000940.1:0-20603 GCA_034698825.1 Deuterosminthurus bicinctus | reverse complement strand
CAGCTGTGCCCAATGCTAGCTACGTCCCATGGCAGCTTTGCTCAATGCCAGCTATGCCCCATGCCAGCTTTGCTCCCTACCAGCTATGCCCCATGCCATCTTTGTCCCATGCCAGCTATGCTCCATGTTGCTGATTTTGCCCCAAATGCCAGCTTTGCCCTTATGTGCCGCACAGTAGTGTATGGAGAAAATAATAATAATGTTAAATATTGACACAACCTCTCGGACTCTCAAACAGTTATAATAATGGTTCCCACCAAGTTTCTCCTTATTGTGCTAATTGTGGCAACACAATTACAGCCAATCAAACTTCTTGAACGTTTGCCAACCACCCAAACGATTGACTACCTCTTCCCAGACTCTCTTAAAGAAAAACTGGAAAGTATGCGGAACCAAGTTGACCCTGATTGGTTACAACAGTCCATCGCAAATTACACAAAACCCAGTGTGCCCACTGTCCGGTTCTTCCTTTATTGCAATCGAAGGTAGCCTCGCTTTCCACTGTACGTATTGTCAAAATCGTGAAATCTAAGTTTAAAAATAATCATTCTAATAGCAAACCTAAGCAAGTCCACGAATTACACACTGACGACATGGAAGGACTTAACAAGTCTTGTTTCGTTTGGAAAGCATGCGTCAAGATTCTTATTCACGATTATGGCCACACTCATGATACACCCTGTATTTTTCCACAGAGTACCAAAGACGGTAGTTAAACTTTTATAAAGTAACAACGTGAAGAATCTACTTCGTCGTATGTAACCATACGTTTTGTTATTCTCTAGCTTATCTGGAGGTCGGGGACTGTCCTAATATAATAATTATGGACTACTCCGGGACCACCGGGTATTGGAACTATGTCCTAGCAGTCACTGTTGGCCTCATTGAAACCAGGGACCAAGGAGCAGCCTTCATTGAATGGCTTTCAATCAGTAATGCCGCAAATCTGAATCAAATTCATATTCTCGGGTACAGTTTAGGTGCACAAGCTGGCGCTGTAGTCGCGGCCCAAGTGTACGCAAATACGAACTACAAAGTTGGAAGATTGACAGGTTTGTAATCTGACAAGACCCTCCGAACTTTTAGAATGAACTTCATTGACTCACCATAGCAATTAATTTGTTGTGCTTTGTCTTAAAAAGGAATAGACCCTGCAGGCCCATGCTTCGAATCGAACTTGTGCCATGCAATTCATGTGATTAGCCCAGAAGATGCCAAATTTGTGGACATTTATCATACCTGTAGAAGTGTATTTGGCATTGACAAACTTGTTGGCCATGTCGATTTTGATATAAATGGTGGAATATGCCAGCCTTTCTGCCTTGAGCCGGGTGAGTTGAACGACAGTTTACAAAGTGTTTGCTCGAAAGGTTTCGAAGGTTAATTAAATGATTGTAAATATTTATAAAAAAACTCGCAGCGTGCTTCCACCTCACTGCACCTTACTTCTTTGAAAGTTCAATCCGAAATGGACCTGACGGTGCATCAGTATGTGCTTGCAAAACTGATCAAATGTCTTTTGAATCAATACAAGATTGTTGTGATGTTCAAATCAGCTTTGGAGAGTATATTAAAAATACGTACGTGCCAGAAGCAGTTACCCTGAACCTTGTTTAGGTTCTGATTTAACATGGGAAAATACTACTGAATGCTTTATAATTACAGGACTCGTGGTGAGTACTACATACCAATGCTGTTTGACAAGTTCGTTGGACCTTTTTTCCAGGCAATTGGTACATGCTTGCCTTAGTTCTGAAGATGAGCTCACGAAGTCAGATGATATTAAATTGCTCGAAAGCCTACTAGTTGTTAACAACAAATTTAAGTTCCTCTCTTATTCTAAATGCAATAAATTTCACGGTACAGTACGTCAATGGAAGCTTTTCATCCGTTATCAATGTCAAGTTCAAGTTCTTAAATGTCCCCACTGCACTGCAATGTTGCAGACGTTTTTTACTGAGCTGGATAGCAGGAATCCTAGAGAGGTCGTGCTATTCACCCATGACGATAATTCCACTGACTTGATCCATTGTTTTCAAATTTATTCAATTGATGAAAGGTTAAAGTGGTTGACATAATACTAAAGTTATTATTTGGATAGACTTAGCAACTTGACAGTAATTCATAGATTCATCCATTCATATTACTAAATTTATCTTGTAATCGATTTCAATGTAATTCATGCGTAACCCTACGCTAGCGTTTGCACCACTTGTTGGAGTAAAACTGATGGCTTACATGTCAGCATTCCTCAAACGCATCGCTCCGCAAATTCTTTGCTCGCCAGTCCCGAAGACTGTCATAAGTGACCGACACGTAAGGCTTTAAGTGGTTCATTGCTAAACATTCAAGAATATTCACATTAAAACCAACAGCAATATAATAAGTTTCTTCCAGGCCCTGGAATCCTGTAAATTTTAAATTCACAAAACTCACCTGGTTGAACTCCACGACCAGAAATGTTCACACTGACCGCAAGGGCGGGCAACCTTCCGAAGCCAATCAACGCCGTCACTTTCGAGAACATGAAAGTCGCATCATCATCATCGAGTGGATTATTTCCGTACTGCTCATGGTGGACAGCGAGGGTCCTCAGATCTACAAGAATACAACTTGTAGTTTCAAAATATTTTTCATTTCAGTTCAAACGTAAAGCTCTACTTACTTTTCAAGCATGTAATGTCCGGCATGACCGGCACGATATTGACTCTCATCAAATAATCTTCATCCTTCTCTCTCAGCTCAGCAACTTCCTCTGGAAATATTCCACAGAAAACGCTGTCCAGATTCCCAGCAGCTCCATGAAAAGTTCCTTCCACTGCCAGTTTCTTCAAATCCAACCGATTTTTCCAAATAACTTCAAACGGAACTGCACCACTACTGATAATAAGTTCTTCGATACTCGGAAACATCTCCAAGAAAAATTGGGCAGCCAAGCTGGCGTTTACATACCCCCCATGTAAACGCAACACCTTTATGTTAACTGCTCGGTCCGGCATAGACTCCCTAAGGACGGCAGTCGCGTGCTCAATGATTCTATTCATGAGATCCGGTGAGTGCTGAGATACAAGAAAGTTACTAATAATAACTTTTTTCAAATTCGGGAAGATTCGAGTGAAATCTAAGCCCTTTACGACGCTTAGGATACGGGGCTCAGTTCTTTCAAAATGTCTATGGTTGATGTCGATGGTGAGAAACTTGACATTTTTCAAGGAGATTCCGTAGCTCATTAAAGGCAGAGCAAGCACAGCGTCAATATGCATCCAGCGAAGTGTTGTAGAGCACGATTCTTGCAGGAGCATTGGAGTGATTCTGTTGAATCTGTCCAAGTTGAATTCGGGGCCCGTGTAGACGAACTTGATATTTTCAAACCTGATCACACTGATCACATTCTCTGAAAGCTCATCAAAGGGAGCGACAACTTGATTCGTATACACAGGCAGCAGCACTGATCTTTCTTCCACAATACTTAGCAATAAGTTAACTGACCAGTTCATGTGCAAACTTTTGATGTTTGGTGCCCGGGACAGCATCTCCCTCACATAATTTTTATACGTCTCTTCATTTATTCCAGGAAGGCGATGTTCCATCAGTTTCAAGATCTGAAGTCGTGGAAAGCTGATATCTTGAACAAAGTCCTCGATGAAATCTCCTCCCTCGTGATCAATAAAGAGTGAAAGTTCTTCAAGGACATCACTGGAATCTTGTAATACTTTTTTTATGAGCAGTACTCCTGGAGAGGTCATGTTGTACCACCGATTTCCTTGCAATCGCACTGAGACGATCTTCAACGATGGCTGATCGAATACTAAACCCTGAACAGGATCCAATGCTCCGACTGGAAATGAACCAAAACGATGGTCAATACAAATGTCCATGCTGATTCCAGAAAATGGGACGGGATTCATTTCTGTTAAATCTGATATGAAGGCGTCAACTTGTTGAGTTGGTTGAAATCCACTGTGAGATTTGACACTCGCAATAAAGCGGCCACGCTTTCCAAGCACAATCCGAGCTTCATGCTTTCAGAGTTTGTTCACAAGAGAGAGCTTGAGAAGTTGCGGACTTGAAAAATTCTCCAAAATTTTCCTCACAATCTGAAACAAACATAATTAAACTAGAAGGATTTCTTCAACAATCAAATTTTTCGAGTTTTTGCTTACAACTGGATTACGAAGGCATTCCTGGACAACGTGATCAGCTTCATTGTCAACATTCTGCAATAAATATCCAAATTCAACTGATCAAAATAAATCCAAGCACAAATTTGTTATTCAATTTTACCTGGACATCCGCTTCATTGCCGATTTCCATGATTCTGTTCGCCACTGAGCTATTCTTCCTCAAGTTCCCACTGCGGCAGTTCCTGGGCACTGACTGAGTTGCCCGAATTTGAAGAGTTTTTTTTTCAAACAGCGAAGACGGAATTTTCTGTGTCTGCTAAAGTCAACAACACTTTGCGTGTAAAATATAACTAAATCTCAGAATTTTATTAAGAAGCTTCAGTTGAGCTCTTGATTTTTTGGAGCAACACGTCCGAGTTGTTCACACTAACGACAGCATTGGCTGAATGATGAAAGATTACGGCATGGCTTCGGCGTGCTCCAGTGAATCCGCAATGATTTCCTCAAGGTTTTGAATTTAAAACTTGCAGCCAGACTCTAAGGGCCTATAGAGTAAACTACCATAGAAATTGCAATGAAAGGATAAATACTCTAAAGTGACATATTTCTGGTGTTGTACTTTGGTGTTTACTGCACGCTTTATGAGCTCGAGCTCAGCGTGTCTATCGACCATTACTCCGTCGGCTTATATAAGTTCAGCTTGCTTTTAAAAACTATTTTCAGCTTAATCAGATTAACTTTGGTTAAACTTAGAGGTCACTGCCGTGAAGGGATTTTCCCACAAGTGCACTCTAAACGTCCTTGACCGAGAGCTCAACACTTGTGCAACATGAGGCTTGATTCTACACGCAGTTCCAGTTGCAGCCGTTAAGGGAATTTCCCAAACGTGCCCTCTCATCCTCTCAATGCTCATGACCAACATGCCAGGAACATTTTTACAAGCAAAAGTCACACTTCTCACTCTACTAATCCTTCCTGTGACCAAGGTGGATATTTTTAACCATAAAAAAATTGGTTTCAATAGCTCCAAAAACTACTGCAAGTTCATTCAACAGCTCATTCAGCTTGGAGGAGTCTTGCGTGCAGCATAAAAGTCCTTTGTCAGTTGCTCAAAATGTTTGTGTTTGGCTTGAAAAAGACTCAAGTTGGAGTCACGATGGCGCTGCTAGTGCTGGGCATTTCAATCTGCCCTCATTCCGGCTACCCGCATGTTGAAGAGAACGAGGATCCAACGGTAGCAACGGAGAACGTGGACAATGAAGAGGAACAGGAGCTGTTTCTCGATGAAGATGAAGACTTGGAAGAAGACTGTCCTGGAAGAGGCTGCTGATGTAGAAGACGGTCCGACCGTAGACCCGACAGGTAAGTCAGTACTTTTGGATGCACATTGATCAACCCAAGGATGCTAATGATGGGCTTTCTGGATTGATGGACGGTACAGTAATTTGAATTTGGAGTCTTTCTATTTTTTTTTGAATTTTTTCAATAGATTGTGGCACCGTACGGGCCTTTTGCGATCCCAAGCAATCGTGTGTGAAGTAGTTCTGTGCTCAATTTACAAGCCAAATGGACGCTGGTCAGTTGCGTTGCTTGCCACCATAAATTACCAACCCAAGTGGCATACGTAGTGTCGTCTTTTATAATTGACTTATATGATTTTCAATTGCTAAAGATGAATGCCATACTTACACAATTTGATCGTCAAAAGCAGGAATGTTTTAATTGTGTGGGATCCATTCGAATTTGATAATATGTCAATACTGGCTCTTCTTGCCTGTGAAAATAAATCAAAGTTCAAAATACGTATAAAATGTTGTCAAGTTAATCCTTTAGTGACCGCAACGATCAGTTTTTTATTTTGGAGTCAGGATATTTTTATGCGTCATCAACACCAAAGATCAAAGCGATTTTCTGAAGTGAAAGAGTTTCTAGAAAGCACATCAACGTACGCCTTTCACTAAATTTATTCATTTCATCGTCATTGACCAGAACAGCACTTTTGCCATTCTTGCAGTCTCTTTCAAGCCAAAAAGCAGCATGGTGAGACTAGCTAAAGACTCTGACATCAGGAGTACTACAAACTGTATGAGCCCAGCTGGGGCACTGTTGTACTGGATTATAAAAGTTTATTTTCAGCTGAAAAGTTCATACCCATTGACTTAACTTCTTGATGAATTCAAAAGTGACTACGCCCAGCATGTAAATCGGCCTAATTCTACACGCATTTCCAATTTTAATCTGCAAGGGAAAGACAGCCAAGCTGGCCAGCTTATTGCAAAATGTCGCACTTGCCCGCTTGTAAGAAACAACTTGCAAAATTTAACTGCTGTATTTTACTAAACGAAACATCACTGGATGGATTTGGAACAGCTTGACGTCTAATATGAAAGGATTCCACCAAACGCTGAAAATCTTGACAGCGTCTTCTGCGGATTATTTCCTGAGGAAGTTGCGAAACTGCGACAAAAGGACGAGGAATATCTTAAGAGAGTCAATATTGTTCCAGTCATGCCAAGCCTTACTTGTGTGCGGCGTGAGTAAAGCTATTGATTTGAATTGAGGTTTTTGAGAAACTTAAAGTCTGAATTTTGAGCAGGTCTTAAGTCACTCGGTCTCACGTATAGAGACCAGGTGGGGGAGCCATTTGTTGATGACGGCACCGACACGTTCGTGCTCTCCAAAGTGGGGCCAATCATTGCCCTCGCAAGGTGCCCATCCATCGCTTTATCCAATCGTATGCAGATCCTCCAGGTCATTTTTAAAATTCATGAATGTCATTTACTGTGGATAGCTCCAAAGAGCTAGGCTGGCGTTCAGTACACTTTGAATGTTTTCAGTAGCACTGGCCTACTTGAAGCCTTACGCGTCTGTGAAGTCGACTCATCTTGATGAATTTGACCTTTGAGTATTCTGGTTACCCGTCAAAGACACTCATCAAGGTCATGGCATGGGGTTGTTGAGCATTCATTATTACTTTGTCGTCGTTATTTTTTTCTTTCGTTTCATGCAAATACGTAATAAAACGTATGAAAAAGCAACTAGCGCTTGGGAAATTTGGCCTTTTTATTTAAAATTGAATACGAGCAAGACGAGTTAATACAGAAACGAGTTTTTCAAGGGATAGTGGTTCCTCATCAGGAGCCAAATCCTTGCCCACGTGTTTTTAACAAATTAAAGCACTACAACATTACCCGAGCAAGTATGAAAATACCCTCCGGCAGCACACAGTTCCACCTGTGTCAAAATACGCGAGGGCAGGCGGGTAGTCGATCTTCATGACATTGAAGCTACTCGGTGCATGACTGAGTGACCCAGCTGGAGTAACAACAACATAGTACCCCTTGCCTGAACTTCAATCATGTTAAAGAAAGTCACCACCAAAGTGGATTCAAGTCATGAACCAATTGATCGTCTCTTTGGACCAAGACTTAAAGTCATTTCAGTCATCGCTCCAGTGACTTTTGTCTTGATCCAAATGACAAAATTTCACCGCCCAAGTGACTTCAAGTCTTGGTCCAATTGAATAAAGACGCCGCCCAGTAGAACATCACATCTGAAGCCACTTGGACTAGGGCATTAAGTCATTTGGACCAAGACTTTGAAGTCTTTTGACAGTGACATTTTGTCATTTGGACCAAGACAAAAAAAGTCGCTGGGGCGATAACTGAAATGACTTTTAGTCTTGGTCCTAAGCGACGCTGTCTGCCACGAGATTCGGTGGGGCAAGGGATACTGAGAACTGAGTGAGAGCCAAGACATTCAAGGTTTCAATCATTGTGATAAGTAAAGTCTGCACGCATATAGCTTGACATAATGAACATGAACGAAGCAGTTCATCGGCTTGCATGTCTCACAGTGGCTTCTGTGAACTGTGAAGACGTCGCAGAGCATACCTGATCTGAACGAGTTTGTGGGGGAAGTTTGCATTTGTGGGAAACACAGAATCACAAATCGCATGCGATTTGAGTGTGTTTGTCGTACTGGAATTTATTTTTAAATTGTACGGAATCTATTTTTAAAATCGTGCTGAATCTACTTAAAAAATCGTGCAGAATGTAGTTTTAAAAACGTGTGGAATTAACTTCTAAAATCGCGCGGAATTCACTTTTAAAACGGGCCCTTTTTATGCAAGAGTTGCACAGTCCGAGGCGCATGGGCAAGGCCTTCCGAGCTGCGGTCTGCCCCTTACAAACTTTACTCTTACGTGACAATATAATAGTCCCAAAATTAGATTGCCAACAAGTACGGGATACTTCTCCAGGGCTTTCCTAATGATAGCTTAGAAAACATTTTGGACATTTTCCACAAAAATGGCAATATCCTGTACGACTTAGTATAGGTCCTTATAAGACCTTTGTATTTTGAAATACTGTAGGAAAACTAATATGCTCTTTTGGTACTCACTGTTACTTGTCTGGAGCGTTAAATGTGGCTCTTAATGAGTGAGAGAATGAAATGGTGCCAATACATTGTTTTTATTATCATTAAAATTTACTTGGAAAAAGTCTTGCTCCGAATTTTGCTTTTTGGTTATTAAATTTGTGAACGTGATTTTAATATTCCAAATCATATGCTGGAACAACCACTTAAATCTGCCTTTAAAAGCTAATGTGAAGGACCCGGCGATTTTAGGACAGTTGGACTCTCGTAATACATAGAAATACAAGCTCCAGAGGACCCAAAGAGTCGATTTGCACCGAATTTACAGTCAAAATCTGCAGCTTTCACGTGCAGTGCAGTGCAAGTTTCTCGCAGCTTCCACAACCATATTCATCGCGTGGCTCATCAACGGCAAAGAAGAAGCCATAAACACTAACAAAGGCCGTCGTCACCATGTCGACAACTTAATTTGAGTCCTTTGTGCCAAAGGAAATTCAAAAATGGAACGCAATGGGACACAAAATTTCGGGAAACGTGGTCACAATGTCACAATCTATAGGGAAAAACTCCTGTGGATTCCTGCAGGAGGCAGTTCCGACAGCCATTTTCTATCAGCCAGCCAGTTATATATGCCCACAGAATTATCGACGGTGTGACACCCTGAGAGTGTGTCAGCTTACCTTACTTACCGTACTTCCGCTATTAAACGTCGGGGCGTTTATTTTTTCAAATCTTATAGCGTCCCAGCGTTTATTGAAGGTCCGGCTTCTAATAGAGGGCCGGCTTTTATTTTTAGAACCCAAATTGGCTGTGAAACTTTTTGAAGAAACCATCGAAATTGTAGACTTTTGTGCGTTACAATTGTGTAACTAGTCAGAAGTTTTGTCAGCTTCAGCCTTCTCTGTCTGTGTAATCAAATTAAATAATTCAATAAAATAATAAAATTAAATAATTCAATAAAATAATAAAATTAAATAATTAAATAAAATAATAAAATTAAATAATTCAATAAAGTAATAAAATTAAATAATTCAATAAAATAATAAAATTAAATAATTCAATAAAATAATAAAATTAAATAATTCAATAAAATAATAAAATTGAATAATTCAATAAAATAATAAAATTAAAAAATTCAATAAAATAATAAAATTAAATAACTCAATAAAATAATAAAATTAAATAACTCAATAAAATAATAAAATTAAATAATTCAATAAAATAATAAAATTAAATAATAAAACTAAATAATTGAACAATAAAATTAAATACTTAAATAAAATTAAACAATTAAATAAATTTAAATAATTCAATAAAATAAATAAATTAAAAATTAAATAAAAGTAATTGATGATCATTTTTCAGAGTAAATAAAAATATTTTCAGTTTAATTAATTTAAACTAATTACGTTTACAATATATCCTCTTAGCAGCCTTAACAGCCCCTTCACCAACGCTCACAATGTCTTTCCGTCGTCACACAACCAGCCCAACGCCAGCCAAGGTCACTGAGGCCAAACCGCCAACAAACATCCCCACAGGGACTAAAATTGATGAGACAAAAGTGGCAAAGGTAGCCAGAACAATGACCCAAAAAATGACACATCCCGCTCCAATTAGCCCCTAAAAACACAAGGCTTGAAGTAATACAAAAAAACTAAGGCCCATTAGAAAATCAATAAGATCCCATTATTTTGACACAATTCGGGTAAGGCGGATTGGAATGCTCGTGGAAGTGCCATGACTGCTTCTCGAAGGCCCTTACACTGGAAACTACTAGACTAGCCGTAAAAATCATTCCAGTCATCTCAATTCAGTCTGATGTCTCAGGTTGCGTCTTCTCAAGCCCTTATCACTGGAAATAAAAATGGTTCTAATCCTTCCTGTTTATTTGCCTCTAGCGTTGACGTCTTTGAATCATATTGAATCAAATGCAACTCAGGCAGTCAGTCAGCACGCTGGAGATCTAATTGGATGGCCTTGGGCTTATCAGTGCGAGATCATCATCCAAATAAAATCTAGGTCACTTTTCCCAGCACTCACGCTTGCCATATGGAATCAATGTCATCCCAGCGCCAGCTTAATTAGATGCGAGCAAGAGAGCCGTTTCCAGCAATAGTCCGAATGAATAGAAAGAGAAAATTTAGCGAGCAGGCGATCATGGCTACAAATCGGTGTGTGTAAGGCAAATATTCGAATTAGTTAAGCGGGATTTTCCAAGCCAAGCTTGCCCCAGCTGATCTGTAATTATGAAACACTTATCAAGAGCCCGACAGAATACTATTACAAACAGTGATGGGATTGGGAATGTTCCCACATGGCAACTTTGGAAATTTTCCGGAAATTTCCTGGAAACTTTCCATAGGCTAAGAAATCTTGGGAATCATGAACGCTAGGAATCTTGTTGGAAATCTTCGGGAATTTTGGGAATCTTTAAATCAGAGGCATTGATATGCAAAATGTGTCGTACAACGCTACCTTGGCCGCCAATTGTGATGCATTTAATAGCCCTGTGTTTGTGGGCGTGATTTCATTTAAACTTTATGATCCTTTGGTTGCTATTTTTAACTAAAGGGCTTAATTTTCATCATAACTTGTGAGTTCGAACTACGTAATCTTGGTGAGAGTGTGGGGTCCAGCGTACAAGCATTTTGAAGTTGTGACATACAATTACCAATAGGAAGTTAGAAAATTCAAGTGTCGGTTTTGTAAAACAGAGTGCTTACGAAACCACACCAAAATGCTGATGCCCTTTTAGAACCAATGCAAATTAATTACGGAATTAGCTAATCAACAACTAAGTGGAGTTTCTCAAATTGACTAAAATTCGTTCAGTTCTTTTTTAGGCTTATCTGACGAAGGACACGAAGAAACTTCCCAGCGTCATGAAACTACCAGAGATGTCTCAAATCTCGAGAGATTTCTGGACTCAATTTCGTCAAATGAGCAGGTTCAAACTCCAAAAAGACTAATAATTCAAAAATTGAAAATAGCTTGCAGGGTAACGAAGATTCTTCAGTCGTGTCCGGGGATTATTATGACTCTGAAGGAGACTTAGCTCCAATCGAGGATGAAGACAATGATAAAATCGAGGAATTATTTTATTTAGTTACCTCATCTGATTATTTCGATATGATTTAGAGCTTTGTGGCTCAGTTTTTATCAATAAGATGCTATATTAATGCTGAATTGTTTTAATTTTAGCGTGTGAATTACAGAAACATAGTTTAAAACTCAAGATTTCCATTGATTTCCATTAAAATCCCATAATTCCCAAAGATTCCTGGAAAGTTTCCGGAAAATTTCCTGCGTTTTTAGATTCCCGGAAATTTCCCATCACTGATTACAAATATTCCAGTAGCTTTTTGTTTGTCATGTATGGTAATTATTTGGGGAAATTTTATTTGTGTCTGTTTATTCAGGAGACTAGTTAATTTAATTACTTAGAGTATCCTGATTATGCTTAGTTAAGATAGCAGGAGCATAAGACATATATTGGAATTAGTTGAGCGGGATTTTCCCAGCCAAACCTGTCATTAGGGGCTGTCCTATAAATTTCTGAGCTACCAGAAGCTTACTCACATTGTCTTGTGTAAGCCAGCTCGGTAAGTTTGTTCGAAACCAACATAAACTTGTCACCTTCAACATTCCATCTTTATTTCTCAAGTCTCACCCGCCCACGAAACAAAATGGGATTTTCATCAAGAAAACAATTAGTTCTGCCCCTTCTCATTGCCGTGGTTTCCGCAGCTTTGGCCGGTGCAGATAGTAAGGAAGACGCGCTTGAACTCCTTCGGTCGTCCCCTCAATTTCAAAAACTGCGTGAAGCGGCTCGGGACAATCCTGAAGAACTCTTTCCTCTTTTGCTGGAAATTGCTATCACTGACCCAGCCCTCTCTCAAGCTATTATTGACAACGAGGTTAAAATCATATTTTAGAAGCACCATCCATAAATTTCTATTTAAACGCGACATGAGGGATAAATCGAGGAAAACGAACGAAAAAGAGCAAGGAATAATTTAAGGTGTTTACAATTCCAGGAAGACGCCTTTCGTCTATTGAAAGATGCAGACGCCCCGGTGTCAGGTGGTGAAAGTCAAGGTACTGGTGGTACGGAAGGTGTTTGACTAACCCCCATCACTGTTGGTGTCCGCCCGATAACTGAAGGATGAAAATCGCCTAAGGCTCCACGTGGTTTGGAATTTAATTTATGTATGAAACGACAATCAATCGAGAATTTCGTCTATAGAAATAAAAATGAATAATAAATAAACTTATGAATAAAAATGAACCAGAAATAAACGTTGATAGTAAAAGCTACAACTAACGTTTAACGAAGAAAAAAAGAACTACAGGGTGGCTCGTAGTTCCGGTCTCCTTGAATTTTGGGTGTATTTCCGAAACTGGTCGAGATTATTGCTTAATCATGAAGCTAAGCTCACTCCTTTTACATTGGTGGCATGACAGGAACAATGTTCACTTCCTTCCAAACTTCCTCGTCCTGCTGCCTCAGTTCCGCGACTTCCTCACTGAATGTTCCACAGAAGACGCTGTCTAGACCTTGGACGAGTTTCGTTACGTCAACAAGGACGTTAAGTTCGTTCAAATCGACCCAATTTTCGAAAAAGATCCAAAGGAAATCAATCCTCCCATCTCTTGCACCCGAAGTCGTTCCCTGTTTGCAAACATTTCGGTGTACAACTCTGTATTAGAAATTGAAAAAAATATAGTCCGTTGATGTTAAAAGCTGATTGAATTCATCATCTTTCAATGTCCTTGTCATGACCTTTTTATTTCTAGAATTGTGGTAGGTCAGAACTTGACACAGGATTTCTCTGCGCGTCTGTATGATTAGCATACTTAGTAAAGCTAATAGAATGACTTGAAAAATTCTTGAGTTGGACATCAATAGCGTGACCATTTTGATTCAAGAAAAATATAGGATTAATTCACGAACAGTTATTACGGCTTGAAAGATGCGTATAATAACCATCTCATGAACAAAACAGGCCATCTTTAATCTTCATGCTGTTCAGCAGGCCATTTTCGGCGTTTCTCAGCATTTGCCAATTTTAGGCAGAGTTGTGGCCCGTGAAGGATCAAAGCGGCGAACCTTGCACGGTGTGTGCATGTTAAAGCCAGCGATACAGTAAGTGAACAAAATTAAGAGAAGCGTTAGGTTTTCAAATTACAACTGTCCATGTGTTCTCTCCAGTAACAGATAGGGGCACAAAACTTGCACACTGACTAGACCATGTCCTCTTGTTGAGACTCCACAAGTTTGGAAGGAATAGCCTCACCCAGTGCTTTACAATTGGGGGTTGACTGAAACAAGTCAAGAATTGCTGGGACAAAATTAAGAGTACTCTTTGGTTTTTTCCTCCTTGCTTTTCCAGAATGGCACCAGATTTGCACAAAAACTGCTCTAAAGTCCTTCACTGAGCCCTTTGGAACACACTAGGTGGCTACAGGTTCGATGGGTCCTTAAATCGAAGAGTTGTTAATATTTTTAAATCAGCTTTATAAACATGCTGATCATATGAATTCCTCTTCGAATCATGTGTCACGTGGTGACCTCGAGGATATTTGGTACACTTGAATGTGGGTCGGATACACGGCAATATGGAGTATTCATGTATAGTATAATAGTACTTTCCTATATAAAATAGGACTGATGGTCAGTCTAGACATCAAGCCTTCCAGAATCAACGTATAGTACTTCAAGTCTTTTTTAAAAAAAAACGAACAAAAAATACCGTGAGATTGATGTGTTTAGTTTACTAACACTTCAGGTCCACGGTCATTTATACCATCGCCATAATCTTCATTACAGACTCTGTTCGAGAAGTCAAGCTGTCCTCAATGGCCTCGTTCTCAGCACAATTTCACATCAATTTCAAAGTTATTACCGTTGACTCTTTCACCTTCCTCTTGAACACCTTCATCTTGGCCTTCTTTATATCGAAAACCTTCGTCTGGAACACCTTTAGCATTAGTATACTGTCATTTCGAAATTGGTCGTTGTCTTGCAAATCAGCTTCTGTAGGATTTACATTCAAGTGTTAAAAATTCAATTTCTTGAGCTTTTGGAGCATTTAAAACTCTCCGTAATACAACCACACACTTTTGATAAAATCCATTGCTGTCAAAACCAATCAACGGTTGCTAATCAGAGAAAGCTCACTTTGTCATCTTTATTTGAAGCTTATTCCTTCCAATCTGAGCTGCGGATTGTAGACTTTAGCACGTGAATGACATGCGGAAGAATCAACAACCCAATTTCAAAGCGGCTCAATTATTTAACAGTTGTTTTTATTACTGTTGTCGATTAAAACTTTATAACTCTTTGTACCTCTCCCGTGCTTATATATGTTCAACAGAGTTTCGTTACTCAATCAGTTTGTTTGACAATGAACAAATTTATTCTGTGAGTAAGGACGAAGAGTTTGACGACGGTTATGTAGAGAACTGCATTGGACTAGTAAATGAATTGTCAGTGATTTGTGGATACCCTTTCTAACTGGAATACAAGTAAGTTTTTTTCATCTATTTATCCGCCTTCTTGTTGGAGAGCAGCACCTGCTATATTTATTTTTTTACTGCGCCTTTATAATGTGAATATAATAATAATATTTACTAGTCCGCTTTTAACTTATAGTTCTTACAGCCTCATTACAATACACAGTTTCATTTGAACAAATATTAGGAAAGTAAGCATTAAGCCGATGAGATCATGAAGAACTGAGGTTATACCTGAATAAGAGGAACTCCTTGTAAATGAAGCAGTCATCTACAAGAAACGGTGGATGTTTACTGACTTCAAGATGAAGAAGACGAGTTTGATTTCTAACAGACTTTTCGAATTCCGCTAAAAATAGTCATTGAGGGCAGACAGAGAGAGACAGAGGAGTGACAGGAGACGGCAGACTTATGGGTTAGTATGGACTAGTAAATGAATTTTCAATTACCTGTGGATACCCTTTCTAACTGGAATACAAAAATATCTTCTTGTCCGCCTTCTTGTTGGAGAGCAGCACCTGCTATATTTATTTATTTGCTGCGCCTTTATAATATGAATATAATAACAAAATTTACTAGGCCGCTTTTAACTTACAGTTCCTACAGCCTCATGGTTATGTCACGACTGTGAAGGCATGAATTTTCTGCTTAATTTTAGCTAGAATTTTTTGAAACCGTACTTGGAATGGTAAGAAAAAGCTCTTAAACTGAATTTGCTCAAAATATCGTGTTAATTATTCCTTCGTTGTTCGTTAATGGTGAGGGAAAGCAAAATGGTTTTGTGTAATCAACAATGGTCGTACTGTTCATGGACCAGTAGTCAACATAACTCGCTCTAAAAAACGGTGATAGCACTATGAGCTAGTCAATTATCAAAGCAAGAACTTAAACCAATTTAAATTTGCACTCTTAAGCTTCTACTCAATTGCATTTACAGCGGAATTCGAAACACTGCAAACTCAAACTTTGTAATTATTGCCAGATTTTACTGAGCCAACAACTACATTTGAAACCCGGATGGTAGTGGGTCTACTACCTCTTAGCTTTGTACTGCCATGCCGCGAGTTCCTTTACCTTGGCCGACATGTGCAAGCTGTACAAACAAAATCTAAGTTTACACTTATCGACACAATTTTCAGTTTGTAAACACAGTGACGATTGCACAAACTTGTATCTGCAATTGTCCCTGCAATTTGCATTTTTTCACGAGAAAAGTTACAGTTAGGCCATGGTATTTTATTTGACTACTATTGGAGAAGATAAGCAGGGATCTTGCCAAACGAATGCCCCTCTAATCATTCTCGTTCTCGAACACACTAGGAAACTTTATTTATTTATCGATTTTTTGAACACTGTATATTTTTTCAACCATTAATACAGTAAAACTATTGGCCAAACCATAATTTTTATCGCAATTGTAAATCATACAGCTAATTCTGACTTAATCAAGGTTTTGAATTGAGGTTCATGAGGTTTGACCCCGGTTTGCCGAAAAACTGGATTGTTAACTTCGATAAAACTCTGGCAATAGATATAACGGCCGAAGGCCTTTCTATTATGTGCCTCAAAATGCAATCAAACAAGGGCCGATTTTACGTTAGGACCGTGAGGGGTTCTTGTTGCATTAAATTTTAAAATCAATTTACCTCTGTAAAATGTACTTAATCTGTTTCGTTTACAATGCTTTACAGCCTATTGTCCGTCAAAATATCTGCAATGAGAATATCCTGAAGCCGGAGAGTTTCACACAAATAAGCACGGTAGTATTCTGGGACGTCTTTGACATCCATGAGGCTTTTAATGAAGCCGTATTTCCTAAAAAAGAAAAAACAAGCTGCAATGAATACAGTGGAAATTTATCAATGGACTTAAACACAACAATTATAAAGGGCAGCCCAATGAAAGGTAAGCAATCCCGACATTCTAAGGCACTGACAATTTGCAATACCGATTCTAAAACAAGGTTTTTCTTGCATTACATGCGTTGTTTTGGTTTTACGTATTTTTGGAGTTAGAATTTACATATTCCAGTTACCGAGGGCACTTTACAATGAGTTATCGTCGCCAAGAAAGAGCTAGTTACTGGTACCATGCGATAGTCAGTTACCGGTGCCAGGCAATATACAGCTACCAGGACCAAGCAAGAGTCAGTTGCCACGACTTAGTAAGACTCGTTTACCGGGAACAAACAAGAGTCAGTTAGAGTGTGTCCCTTGGACCCACTTTGAATTTACTAGTGATACCGAGAAAGAATCATTTACCGGGACAAAGCTAGAGGACCATGTGGCACCTTGAAATCACCGCATCAGTTGAAATCCAGAGCTCATATTTAAGCCAGAGCCTTTCAACGGAGCCATTGAACAGTAAGTCACGGAGGCCAAGTCAGAGTGAGTAACCTTGGAAAAATCAGAGACGGTTACCAGGGCAAAGTTAGTCAGGTATCGGAGGAAAGCAGGAGTCAAATACTAGTAGGTTCTCTTGCAATTAATGACTAAATGTGATGGAAATTGGGTCGAAATATCACCCCAAGATTCCTGTTTCAGAATCGGTTTTCAAAATTACCATTGCCTTACAATGCAATGGTAGGATCTAATCAAGATTAAAAATGTATAGCTGTGGAAACCCTTTACTTACTTCATCATTGTATCTGGAAATGAATTGCTTGGTTTCTCAAAATTCCTGGGATGCTGTTGAAAAATGACGGCGATTTCACCTAGCCCGTTTGATTGTGCTTCATCCAAAATTGATTTCACATCTTCTTTGTTGTCAACAAAAAATGCCACTAACACTGACTTTGGGATGGGGGTACTATGCTTAAACATAGGCCGGGGGTACTATGGGGGTACTGTGCTTTAACATAGGTCGGGGGTACTATGGGGGGGACTATGCTTCAACATAGGGTCAGGGTCAGGTGGTTACAATGCTTCAACATAGGGTCAGGGTCAGGTGGTTACAATGCTTAAACATAGGGCCAGGGAGGTACTATGCTTTATTAAAGGGCCATGGGTACTATGGTTTAACATAGGGCCATGGGGTACTATGGTTTAACATAGGGCCATGGGGTACTATGGTTTAACATAGGGCCATGGGGTACACACTACATAAATAACCGCAACACCGCTGCTTCCCATCATCAGGGGGATGTTCCGGCGGGAATAGAAGATGTTTCGTATCGCGAAACGTTTTTCAAATTTTCAAATACGTTCTCCCAAGTCCCGTCGGGAAAACTTTGAGAGCCATGTCGCTCTCATAAGAAGTAAGTTTGCGGGCGCACCACACGACTACCATAGAGTAGTTGGTAGCTACAATTCCAATACACAATCTGTATAGTAAATCGTGTACTACGGCCGCAGGCTTACTCTCCCACAAAAGCCAAGTTTGTCACCAACAACTTACAAGCCACACCATTCCGCCATGACCTACTGCACACCTTCCGAAATTAGAAAAGGACGCCCTCTGGAATCTCAGCTTTAACCTACAATCAAGCTCATCTTACTAGGCCCCTCCTGGACAGCCCCAGGTCAGCCTAAATAAACACACCAAAACCATCCAAATCTCGCCTAGGGTGCGATAAAAAGTCGTCGGTAATAGCATTACCGCGACTTATAAACTGAGGCTCATTGGGAAATCAATAAGATCCCATTATTTGGACACAACTCGGGTAAGGCGGATTGGAATGCTCGTGGAAGTGCCATGACAGCTTGTCAAAGGCCCATGCACTGAAAAAAAACTGGACTGGCCGCAAAAATATCGATCCAGTTATCTCAAGTCACTCTAAAGGCTTAGAGGGTTTGCGTCTTCTCAAGCCATTATTGCTGGAAATAAAAGTAATTCTAATCCCCCCAGTTTGTTTGCCTCTAGTGTTGACGTCATTTACACTGATTCGAATGCAATTCAGTCAGTCAGCACGCTGGAGAATGAAGTGGATGGCCTTGGACTTATCAGTGCGAGATTATCAACCAAATCAAATCTAGGTCACCGCTCTCAGCACTCACGCTCATCATACGGAATCATTGTCATGCCTCCAGTCTCGGTCGCCTCAAGTGGTACAAATTTGACAGTCTGCAGCATTCTTAGGTTAAGAGCCCGGGACGACAGTGCCTTTATGTAATTTCCGTTGTTATCATACGATTTCCAGGCAATAACTTTCAAGGTTTTTAGGCTGGGAAAGTTGCAATTCTAAAGAAATTTTTCAATGTAGTCTCCATGTCCGTCCCTGATGTTAAGCCTAATCTTCAAGGACCCCGCAGTGTTTTGTTGCAATACTCTTTTGCCGGGTGGAATGCCAACCATGGTCGAGGATCGAGGACATAAATCGATGGGCGTAATGATTCTTTCTCTCTGTAAACTCGTTCAATTTACAGGCTTCAGCGTGCTTCATTTCTTCTTTATGCTATAACGGTAGCACCCTTACCGGTAAGGCCAAGTCAGGAGTATTTGTTAAATGAAAATCAACATGCATTCTGTCATGATTGTGCGTGGATTACTTATTTGAAAACCCCCGAAATAGTGCGTACGAGAAAAAATAAGCGTCTTAGTCTTGTACTAAAGACTAAACTTCATCTATCCGTTCATTTCTTTAAGGTATCCTCAAATGGGCACATCCGCAGTCTGACCTCTTGTAATGAAACTCTAACCAAGAGCCAAAATATTATTATAAAGATTCCAGTAACTTATTGTTTGTCATGTTTGGCAATTTTGGGAATTTTATTTGTTCCCATTAGTTGAAGAGATTGTAAATTTAATTACTAAAGTGTCCTAATTATGCCTAATTAAGATATCAGGAGCATACGACCTATAATGGAATTAGTTGAGCGGGATTTTCCAAGCCAAGCATGTCATTTGGAGCTGTCCTATAAATTTTGTGGAAGCCAGAAGCTGATCCACAGTTTCCTCTGCAAGCCAGCTCAGTAAATTTGTTCTAAACTGACATAATTTTTCAGCGTTAACTTACCTTCAACCTTTCTTAAGTCTCATCGGTCCCCAAAACACGACACGAAATGGGATTTTCACCAAGAAAATCATTAGGTCTGCTCCTTTTCATTGCCATGGTATCCGCAGTTTTGGCCAGTGAGGATGCAGAAGGGCCGCTTGAATTCCTCCGGAACCGTACTCAATTTGTAAAATTGCGTGACATGGTTCGGGAAAATCCTCAGCTACTCAATTCTTATTTGCAGCAAATTGCTCAAGCTGACCCAGCCTTCTTCGAAATTGTTACTCAAAACAAGGTAAAACTAATATTTTAGAACCATCCGCACTAGTCACACAGGTTTCTATTTAAACGCGACATGAAGTAATCATTGAAGTAAACGAATTAGAAAAAAAATTGACGAAAAACAGCGAGGAACAATTTGGATTTTTTATAATTAAAGGATGAATTCTTTCGTCTATTATTGGAAGAAGCATATGCACCGGGTTCAGGTGGTGGAGGTGAAGGATCCGCCACACTACCAGCTGAAGATCGAGCTGCAATTGAACGTGTTAGTGTCTCTCACACCAGCTGAGTTTCATATTCCCAGAAAATGTCTAATTGATTTAATTAACTGTCACAGCTGAAATCTATGGGATTCTCCGAAAGTC